>PVJH01006149.1:0-104689 GCA_004026705.1 Nesogale talazaci
CCAATTCTCATCCTTTCTTTCTCTCTCTGATACATTTACCAGGATACAGCACACACTCCCTACCCCATGTTTCTTAAAACCATGCAAGTGTTCAGCTTACAATTACACAAGTTCAGTTCCAAGGTGGTATGTCAGTAAGTTCATCAGTTACCCGATGGGAGGAAGCAGTTTGCCCTGTGGGTTTTATCAGGATGTGTGGTGGTCTTTTGATATCCACCCATCTGATCCCCGTTTCCCAACTGATTCCCAACTTGAGCTAAAAGCATGATAGTCTCCAGTCACAAAAATCGCTCACATTTACTATGACTTCATTTATTTGAATTTATACATTTATATTGCTCATAAACTCCACTGAATCATGATTCAATGTCTCACAAACACTTAATTATTTACTTCTATAGCAAATTTATAGTTTTCATTATATTTCTGACTGCTTTATTAACTTTTCATTACTTAAGATGCAGTGGAGCATTGCTAAAATCTCCAACAATCATCATAGATAGACAAGACATGCAGAAGCAATTAACTCAGAAATCTAAATGTCCTGGACTTGGAACCTAAGCACGTACATTGTCCATTGTATAAATTTTAGTAATTTTGTCACCACCACAAAGTTGCAATACTTTTTAATAAAATTAAATACGTGCATTGTGTGCTCTTACATCTTTTATCACAAGTTATACATTCATCAGTGTTTCAAGCACATTTGCACATATGCTGCCGTCATCATTTTCTTTTATTTCCTATTTTTTGTGACATCACTGCCCTCTGGTGATTGTGGGAGCTACCCCGCCTTGCTTCTGAGGAGCTGCCACTGGATTTGAACCACCACGCCAGTGAGCCGCAGTTCTGCACTCAACCACTACACCACTGGGCCTCAGCTGCCATCATCATTTTCAAAGCACTTTCTTTTCACTTGAGCCCCTGATATCAGCTGGCCATTTCTTCTTCCTCCTTCCTCCCCTCCCTGCCCTCCCTCTAGAACTCTTGATAAGGTATAGATTATTATTTCCATTTCTTACATCATTCTCTGTCACACCGCACTCACTTTTCTATTGTTTGTTCACCTGACAGGGGGTTATAAGTTGGCCATTGTGATCAATTCCCCTTTTCACCCACACAATCCTTTAAAAGTATTCCAAGTTCTCAACTTTTGAAAAATTCAATTGCTTTGCTTACTTTTTGAAGACAGCTTATAATCATTATCCTACTAATTTCTTGATTATTACTAAATTCATAAAAATAAACAAATTGAACAGATCATAATAATTTATAGTCAATCAATATGGAAATAGATCAGGTACACAGAATGTCCTATACCTTTGTTTCAATTTACTAAATGTATATATCAACTAGTAAGAAAAATTACTTCTTACCGATAGCCAGAGTTTATGGATATTTTTCAAGAGCATATATGGCAACCACAAGTATTTTGCTTTCTTTTTAATTTAACCAAGACACTTACATCCTAGATATTATTCATGTATCTGCTTTGATTATTGTGCTGCATTTAAATATAATCTTCCACTATTAAAAAACAAAGTAATATTTTTAAAAGCACGAATGAGGAGAAATTAATTCATTTTCTGTAGACCAAGTTAAATAGTTTCATTTTCCATTTATGAAAATCCAAATAGGCAAATATCTCTCTGCTCTCAGAAATGCTAGCTCAATTTAAACTATATCATTGAGGAACAAAAGGAACTAAGTTAGCCAGTCCTGTTCTGCACTCTTCTTCTCTCCTGATCATACCACTAACAGAAAATCTGTCTTGAAAGCCCTAACAGGAGATCCTGTGATCACATTCATATATCTCTGGCCATCATCAGCCCCACTGCAGTCTAGAAAGGCACACGTTTGAGTGGAAGTGGATTTCCTTATTTACTTTTAGTATTCATGTAAAATAATCAAAATGAAAACTTCTGCAGGAGGTCTGAATCTTCCTTGACAGTGTTGTTCCTCCGTGAAACAATATATCATTAGCATTTGGAATGTCATTAAAGTGAGCTTATATGATGATTACACCAACATTGGTGGGTAAGTTTGTATAAGAGATGTATTAGCTTGTATCCATTATAGGTGTATGGATACACTCACTAGTCAATCATTTTATGTTATACTTCTTGCCTTGTTGTTGTTTTGATGATGAATGGAGCATCACTTCTCTTTAGTTTGTCATTACAGCATAGATGTTCATATGGTTATCTGATTCAAAAGGACCAATTACTAACTCTACTTGTGTAGTAATTAACACTTGAACTTCAATTTGCAAGGTCAGCAGTTCAAAGCCTCCAGAGGCTCTTCAGGAGAAAGCTGGGTCTTTGTAGTCTCATACATAGTTATTGCCTCTGAACACAAAGGGGCATTTCTATTCTGTCTTACAGAGTCCATGCAAATCAGTATTGGTTCAATGGCAATGAAAGTTTTTTTTTTTTAAACTCACTAAAGCATATAATATTGTGTATTACATATGCTTCTGTTTCAGTTTTGATGTCTTTCAATTATTCTAGACTTTTCATAGGATATGTCCTGATTATTAATAGATATTTGATATTATTTCCCTCATTTTGAAAGTCACCTTAGAAAATGAAGTTGCTGAAAATTTTATTTCAGCCACATTCACACTTTTTTGAAACATTCATTCATCTATGCCAGAAAATTTGGAAAACAGATACTTTGTCACCTACCCAAAGAGATCCATATTTGTGCTCCCTCCAGAAAAAGCTCAAACTATCGAATAGCAAAATTGATATCACTCTTAAGTAATATCTTGATGAAGATCACCCAACAGCAGTTGCAGCAGCAATATAGGCATCAGTAACAGCCAGAAGTGCAGGGCAGTTTCAGAAAAGGAAATGGATCAAGCTGATGTCAATTGGATGTTGTCTCAAAGCAGATAATAACAGATAGATGTCTGACATGTGTTTTATTGACTATGCAAAGGCATCGAACTATGTGGCTCATATTAAACTGTAGCTAACCTGGAGAATCATGGAAATCCCAGAACACTTCATTACGATCGCTCAGAACGTATACATGGATCACGATACTCTTGTGGAATAGACCAAGAGGATGCTGCATGGTTTAAAGTCAGGAAATGTGTGCATCAGAGTTGTTTCCTTGAATTGTACTTGTTCAATCTACTCACTGGGGAAATAACCAGAGGAAATGGATCGTTTGAGGAAGAATGTGGCACATTGATGAGCGCATGGTTTATCAACAGCATCAGAGCAACAGATGGCATAGCCTTGCTTGCTGAGAGCTCAGAAGTCTTAAAGCACTGGTAGATGAAGATTCAGGGTACTAACCTCCAAGATGCACTGATTCAATGTGAACAAGCTCCAAATCCTCACAACTGGATCAAGATGTAGCATCATCATAAAGGGAGAAATAGCTGAAGTTGCCAAGGATTTTTCTTGCTGGACTCCACAGTCAATGCTCATGGAAGCACCCTTCAAGAGATCATAAGGTGTGATACATTAAGTAAATCCGTCACACTAGACCTATTTAAGAATATTGAAACACAGCAAAGTTTCTTTGAGGCCAAAGGTGCACCTGACCCAAGCCATGGTGTATTCCGTTGTTTTAGGTTCATGAGAAAGTTGGGTGTGGATGAGGAAGATGGTAGCATTGATGCATCTGAATTATGGAGCTGGAGAAGAAGAATGAAAGTACAAAGTAATCTGTCATGGAAGGAGTACAGCCAGTATTTGTTAGAGGAAAAGATGGCAAGACTTTGTCTTACAGATTTTAGACACATTGTCGGAAGACACCTGTCCTTGAAGAAAGACATCAAGCTCGGGAAAGTGGAAGAGCAGTGAGAAATAGGAAGGCTTTCAACAAGACTGGTTCACACCATGACTGCAACAATAGGTTTGGGCATAGGGATATTTGAGAATGGCACAGGACTTCACGTGTTTAGTTCCTTTGTGAATAGGGTCTCTGTGGGTCAACACCGACTCAACGAAACCTAACAGCAATAACAAAATGACATTGAAAAGCTAGCACTTCCCTGGTTGTAGTTTCAATGCCTTCCACCCTAAGATGCTCATCCTCTGGATTAATATTAGAAAATCTTTCACTAGTATCCACAAAGTATTTTATTGGCCAGTTATCCACTCAGCCCACCATGGATGACCCTGCTGAAATTTGAAGTGCCTTTTATATATCTCCCAAGATCACAGCAGCATAACAAAAGCCTCAGCAACAGGACACCAACAGATAAGTGGACTCTGTTATCTATGACACAGGCAAAATGCCTCACATGACCCCGGGTTATTGTATTGATAGATCCATTACCATTTTTATGTCATTGTTTTTTATCTTTCGTGAATGTTTTGATTCAATCCATTTAATTTATGTTGTAGTTGTCAATTGCAAGCCTTCTCTGATATTTGGGAAGTGATTGGGAACTATTTCAAAAATATACTCAAATATGTGTATTGGTTGCAAAATAAAGGAAACAGTCAAAATTTATTTTACAAACTGAAATTATTCTAGCGGATCAATAAGTGACAGACTAGCTATATGTAACTTAAAACTTTTTTGCTTTAGGTAGATGTTTCCTCTCTTAAGAAAACTAAAGGTAATGTATTTGGTTGATAAAAAAGACATTAATACTGAGAATTCATATCCATACAATGAAAGCCTAAGAATAAAAATTTAGTATTGGTCTAGGTTCATGATCATGGAGTGCTGAAATACTTAACTGTCATTTAAAAAAATCTATTTCAGGCAACCTGTGAAAAATATCATGCAGAAATGTCAACCTAGAGACTCTTTCCATCAGACTATGGCATAGGGCCAGCATCTAGTGGTTGGATTTAGAACCCCTTGGGGATCATTTGGGTCTTTGACAGTTTATATTTTGATTTAAATGTTGAGTTAGAAGGGTATAAAGATCCCAACTATTTGTGTAATGATAGTACTTTATGATCAAGAAAGCAATAATATGTCTTAATTGTGGATTAAAGAATAAGACTTGATCATCACAGGGTTATTTTACCTTATCACAACCTATCCTCTTCTTTTTCTCTCTACGTAGCTCTGTCTATTGGACCCAAGGATGGTTGACAGTTATAAATTCACATAGTTAGAGAAGGGAGGTTGTTAACTTCTTCTTTAACCATCTTCAGAAGTGCCTGTTCTTTCAAGCAATTCCCTTCCGTGGGAAGAAATGAGTTTTTGTCACTTGACTAACTTGTTCTCAGAGCTACCTTTAACTTGGCAATTGAGAATGTCCTTTTAGGGCTTAGTAAATGCATAAAGGAAAATTTCCAGTCACAGGAGATTTTTCCCTTTCAGTAGAGCTACTTCCTCCCCTGTACTTTTCCTAAGGAATTCCCAGACTCTCTCTTAGAGTTGTGCTGTTTGAAAACCATTACTTTTAGTAATGGTGTGAGACTTGTGCTCTAAAAATTGACTGTAACCATTTCAAAGTGCTGAAGTTAGTGGTAATGCCACCTCAGTGACTAAAAGAACACCAACTAAATTGAAATGTCCTCTTGTTAATGAACACACACACACAAGCATGCACACACATGCTTTACAACTTGGAGGAGAGTGAACAACAATGATTCTCACTTTGCCAAGAACAGCAGGGAGCTCTCCTGAACATATAGGTTGCATTAATCATGCCATGGTCTTGTGGGAGATACATTTTATAAAACTTGGTTTGGATCTTTATGCTGCAGCTTTTGGGCTCTCCAGAAGAATAAAAACAATATCCTGGGGAAATTGAATACCATTAGATAAAGGATAGTTAAATGGCTTGGGGTACAAATTTGACACACTTCCTAATATGTCAGAACCAAATCAGAATTTGACATTAGCCTCCAAATGGCACTAATTTGAAGGCAGATTTTTAATCAACCTGGCTATTTCCATATGCCTATTTTTATATCTCTTGCCTGTCACCCTAATTTGAAATCATTTTGACATGGGTGCTATTTTGAGATTCCATTTCTAGGCCTTCATTGCCTTTGTGTATTTTGTCTTTTAAATTTTACTTGTGACCCCCTCCAGATATGAGAATAATACTTGTTTCAGATTGTACCCAATCCACCAATGCAAATTAGGAATTGTTGACTATTTCCTATAACTATATATGTCATACACTTTCTGCAGTTAATTGTGGCTGTGACCTCATAATTACTACAGCAGCTTCTCTGACTCCAGATCAAAAGGCAATATTCTGGAGGGATTAGATTTCATGCTAGAGTACCATCAATATTTTGGGTTTTAAATTTATATTAATGTATGATGAGAGAAATATTAATGAAGAATATGAAAAAACTAACTTTGGTTAATTGCTTTTAACTTAAATTTTGGATTTTTATGTAATAATAACCTATATGCTGTGACTATCTACATAGAGATTTAAAAAAAACCAAACTTGCCATATCTCCGACCTCCTTTTCTTTCTTTCTAACCTAATAATCTTAGGTCTCAGGCTCAGAGAGTCAGGTGAGGACTTGAGTTCCAGCCTTTATTGAACAACACCATCCTGTATTTTCTTGTCAGCCTAATTCTGAAAACACATCAACTTAAAATTTCATTGTCAAGAGATTAAATTTCTGAATGTAAACTAAGCTGTTGTGTTAAATTTGATAACTGTTCCTTTAAAATGAATAGTGTACTAGTGTTATACCAACTCTCAAAGTTTTATAAAGCTGTTACAGAGGTAAGTTTTCTCATTTCTATTTATGGGGTCTTGGAAGAAATAATTGTTGAGTTATATGACTCACAATATCCATGGTTTAGATTTATACTATAAACATATATCTTTCAGAATGCAGAGTTCTCTCACAGTGTGATATTTGCTTTGGGCATTCATCAAAAAGAATTTCCAAATTGTATATTGACAGGTTGAAGAGAAGGGTGGATTATCAGTGATATTGAGATATTAATTATTCAGTTTTACTGCCATGGATTATGAATAATGTATATGACATTCAATTGTAGAACAGCAGTTCCCACCAGGAGGCAATGCTCTATAAACATCCATAAGGACACTAGGGCATTAGTAATGTAATTAATTGATCCTAGAGCTTTGTATGAAAATTTCCTCTACATCAAGTCTCATACTAGAGGTCTCTGATTTATGTAGGTAGAAGGGTAACACATCATGGCATAAAGTCAACTATGTTAAAGCAGATTAATTCCGTGGGGAGAGATCTAAGAAAATAGTTGAATCTGCAGTCATTTTAGGTAGAGAAAGTAAATGTTTTATTATAAATATATATATTTTTTATTTTTGTAGTTTTCTTTTATCCCTTCTATCGTTCCTCCCTCCCTCCTCTTCTTCATCTCTCTTTTTTCTTTCCTCCTTCTTTCATTGGTCCTTCTCTCTTTCTTCCTACTCTTTCTTTTGACAGGTGAGTACCTGCCAGCATTCAACACAGGAAATCAGTAGAATGTCATGGCTACAAACTCAGTCTTTAGGGAAATTCAGAATCTAATTCCAACACAAGCATTCTTGCCTGCCAGTTTTGGGAGCCAAGAAAGGATACTTACCTAATGATTACTTAGAGTGGTAGGTGGATATGTTGCCAAAATTAAATCAGTATTGAGAAAATATTGATTCAAATTATTATTGCTGCAATTATTACTGAATATGTGGTTTAATTTCTATGTGTCATAACACATAATATGAGAAATACAACTTAGAAATTAAAATTTGGAATTCAAAGAACTGGGTCTGGTGGAATTTCACAAGGTTTTTTTTTTACAAATATATTAAACATACATGATAATGTAATGAAAGGAGCAATTATTTTTCTGCCTCAACTGTTGAAAAAACATAATAAAATAAGTTATTACATTAAAAATATTTTGGATATTACAAAAAATAGCACAGACAGGTTGTTCATGACTCCTTCCACAAACTCAGCTTTTGGGACATTAAAGACAGGAGGAAACCAAGACTCTAAGAACTAATCAACCAAAGAAACAATAAATTAAGAACAAACAAATTACAATACAGTTAAAATGTCCTGGAAACATTAACAACTGTCTAAGACTTGCACAAGTACAGAATGACTAATTTCAAGCTGTAAAAGTATATCTGAATCTATAGCAAGAAATCAGGCTGGGGAAAATGTTTTCTAACTTGGCTCTTATTTGCCTTATTTCTTCAAAGAAAACCACATAACTGTAACATAGACCACCTGTGGTAAAGTCCATGAGGTTATTTCAGGCCATCAAAAATGCCCATATAATAGTGAGGAGTTGAAGAAACTAGTTGTGGGATGAATAACCTTTGGGCATTTGGACTTCAACACTGACCATAAGCTTTTCCTGACAGATTGACAGAAAATTATAATAAGCAAATAGGGTAAGAATGTTACAAACATATACAAACACACAAAGATCTGGTCTTGACATTTTATTTGACCAAGATTAGCAAATCATATCTGTTAAAATCAAGATAACTTAAGCCAACTGTGCAAACATCAGAAAGCTAAGGAGGATATACATTACAAAAGATATTGAAAAACATAAATGTTTGAAGCAGAATTATTACAACAAGCTGATAAAAATTTTAATGAGAAAATTAGCCAGGATATTGGCCATATGAAATAAACAAATTGTTAACTATATAAATAAATACAAGAGTAAAGTCAAAAAATAGGTGTGGCTCATCATGATAAAAAAGCAGCAAAGTAGAAATTTATGTTATGGATTTCAGATTGTGGAATTATCCCAGATAATTGAAAGGTAAGGAAGGAGTTGGAAACTCTAAAAGGAAATTAAATACTTACTATGAATTAAATGTTAAAAATTAGCAAAAATGTTCTTTATCAGAGATCAGTAAATAAGTAAAGCTACAACTAATTGATTTTCCAAGTACATATAAAGAGATAAGAAGGATGGGGATTCTGGAGGATTTCATTGTACATAGATCAAGAGAGTTATGGTTCTAGGTAAGGATATTGACATTACCATGGACTGCTTAAAAACAAACAAATTTGTTTTAGGAGACCTATGGCCAGAGAGTGCCTCTTCAAAGCAAGGATGGTAAAACTTTGCCTTCCCTGATTGGGGCAGAGTGTCAGGAGAACTCAATCCCCAGAGAGGATATCATGCCTGATGAAGTGTAAAAGCAATGAACAAGGAGAAAGGTCTCTAGGAACTGGGTGGAAAAAGGCTGCAACAATGGACTTAGGCATAACAACAGTTGTGAGGCAGTATTTTAATATGCTTTGCACAGGATTGCTATGTGTCAGAACCCTATGGTTTACCTCTAATGACAAGCTCCAAAGTCAATATTTAGAGCCCCTTTGGACATCCATTTTTTTTTTTGAGGGGGGCATCACTGCCCTCTGGTGGTGGGAGTAGGAGGCCCAGCCTTGCTGCTGGATTGGAACCTCCAACCCAGTGGGCCGCAGTCCCGCGCACAACCACTACGCCACCAGGGCTCAGCCTGGACATCCATTTTTGTCTTTTATTTCCTACCTGTCTTTATACTGATATCTTATTTCCTTTATATTCCATGTTTTTCCCCGTGTTTTTAATATTACCTTATCACTCATTTGTTCCTCCACCATTTGTTTTCAATGTGTCAAATATGTTCTTGAGATGTGTTTTTAATTTCAATGGAGTTATAGCAAGGTCATCATTTAGACTTAGGGACTTTACACTTTCTTTTCCTCCAGCCTCAACCTGATTGCACATGAACAATTGATGAGTTATTCCACAGTTGGACCCTGGAATTATTTTAGCTGAGGGTATGGAACTCTAGAGATAAAGACAATATGGTTCCAGCATATTATGTCCAGTTAGGTTGATGGATATAGCCTTGGTTAATGTTATTCCAAAAAGAAACTATTATTTGTCTTAGAAGATTCTATCATATAATCCAGCTTTTTTCCTATAATATTTTCTGGGTGCTGGTGGCACTACTGGATAGGTATTGGACTGCCCACAACAAAGGCAGTCGTTCAAAAGCATCAGCTGCTTTTTGACAGGAATATGAGCTTATCTGCTCCCCAAAAATCTCAAAACCCAAAAAGTCCCCATGAATTAGAATTATATGTATTAATGCATTGGTCTGCTAACTACACAATCAGTAGTTTGAAATGAACAGCCATTCTGAGGGAGAAAGGTAAGCCTTTCTACTTAGATGAAGACATCTACTTAAAAACTCCCAGGGAAGTTCTATCCTGTCCTATAGAGATACTGTGAATCAAAATTTACTCCATGGCAGTGAGTTTGTTTTGGAGAATTTTCTTCCTCTTTTTTTTAACCAACTTTTGTACTTCAATCAGCAATCAATCTTGATTATATACTCAATCGATTTCAGGCTAAAGGATCCTATAGAGTTTTTCAATCCCCTCATCATTGCCTCTAAATCATGGTTGAGTGGGTAAATTTGAGTAAAATTTATATTAACTTCCTTGTTGATATATCAATTTAATCATTATATCATTGTAATTCATGATAAATCCTGAAATGTTCTTTTTGATAATGATTGTTATTCCATTCCTCTTGAATGTTCTATCCCCAGAATAGTAAGCTCTCCAATTCATGTCTAGAACATTGATACTTACACATTCCATTTCATTTTGAAGACTCCAAATTTTCTTATATTCATATTTTATAAATTCCACATCCTGTATATTAGTTTATATTTTCAATGGTTTGTCCTAATATTCAATCATTCTCCATCAGCAAATGAAAGTCCCCAAAGTTTTACCCTACCCATACTATTAAGATAGCTTTTACTCAAAAAGGAAGGACCTCTTCTGAGGAAGGACCTCTTCTTCAGTTGTACTTTGAGTGGTTTCTCCCCTGAGTAGCCCCTCCTCTTTATTACCTCAGACAGTGCTTTTCTGTTATTCAGAAAGTATCCAATGACTAATTATTTTCAGAATGACACTGCCTCATCCTTCTAGTCTTCTTTAACATCTGGTCTCAGTCTGAAACCTCTACTGAACATCTTCCACCTGTTGATCTTTGAAATACTAAGGCATAGTTTCAAGCATTGCAGAAAAAAAATTTAGCCAGTAGAGTATGACAAGCTGACTAACAGTCAAAGAGAAGATGTCCAATGAGGAAAAATGAATAGTAATGTAGTATATGTTTTCCACTGGCTTTCCATAATAATTCTTCACCTTTATTATCTTTATTTTGTCGCTTTAGATCACTGTTTGATAAACAGAGCACCTGGGCCTTCAGGAGTATATTTAATGGCTTTCGTGGAGGGTTCAGTTGTGAGTTAGATGATTGGAATCTAACCTTGCTGACAGTTAATTCAGTAGATAGACCTAGATATGTTTTCACAGCTATAAAAGGTCACAACCTTGAAAACTATGGCAGAATTCTACTTTCAATGTAGTGGGTCACCATGTGGCTCAAAGATGACCAACAATTTTTATTTTAATGAGAGAACATAGACTATCTCTGCTTTGTTAAAATTATTCTATTATCCAAGAGTCTGTCTCTTTTTGACATCTGAAAATTATTTTTTACCTTGTCCCTCCAGGCTACCTGTTCATACCAATTTTGCCTTGTTCCTTTAGGCCTTATCGTTATAAAAATCTTGCTGTTAAAATTCAAGACTAATATGCTATTCCTTTCCTTCAGCTTCCTATGCCCATCCACACCTTTATAATTAATCTCTTTGTAAATAAACCTTCTGCAAATTATCCTAATTTGAGTACGCCATCTGTTTCGTGTTTAGACGTTGATTGATACAAATTTCTTGTGTAAGCTGCCAGAAATTTTCTTGCACATAAAAGCTTATATGCATACATATCTTGATTTCTTCCTTTGGCTCAGTTACTAGCATTCTGTGCACATCTTGCTTTTTTTTTTTTCAATGAATAACATCTTGTAGTTTTGTCATTATATAAACTGGCACATATGTACTGGCCATGATAAAATAATTTCCCAAGGAGTAAATCATTCGAAAGAGGAACACATGAAAATAGAAGCATACTATTCATAATGAAACTTCCTTAACTTCACAAAAAGAGCTTAATTCACCAATTTGGGCAACTCACTTTAAGAATTTATGAAATGGGAATTTAGAACCATGCAGAGGTTAAAAATGATCAGTGTTGTGTTTTTTAAGAAACCCACTGTTTCCATATTTTAGACCACTTATTATGGTACACAGTAACCCTGTAGGGCAGACGGTAAGGGGTCCAAAATGTTTCTCAAGGCTAAATGTCATTACCACAGGGGTCAAGACTGAATGATTTACATTAAAAATTCTGGGGCAGTAAATTCAGCACTAGAAGACTAACAGGAATACTGGCTGTTTGAACCCTTCTGTTATGCCATGGAGGAAATTGAGGCAGGCTGCTGAAAGAAAAATTCATAGCCCTAGAAACCATGGATCAGGTATGCGCTAACCTGTACGTTTGAGGCATCAGAGAACCACTTCTCATAACCCCGAAGAACACTGGTCCTCCCTCAAAGTGAAACCTTTCAAGCATTAGCTGTCTGGCATATTTAAGGTCTGTGTGGGGAAGAGACAAAGGGGGGGAAATATGACCCTGAGATTACCTTGTGATCGTAAGTGTTCATTTACGTGTAAGGTCCAGTAGAGCTGATTTTGACTTATTGAACCCCAAGATGGGTGACTGAACATAAGAGGAATTCACCCTTGGATAGTTCTAGAGCCCATACATCTGAATTTAGCATGATTGTATGACGATGGCTGTGTGATATCCTGGAGAAAGATCTTGTGTTTGGTACAGTGGAGGGTAAAGTAAAAGAAGAGGGCCCTCTACAAGACAGATTGACCCAGTGGCTGAATGGACAGGCTCAGGCACAGGAAGAGTTGTGAGGAAGGTCCAGTATGGTACTGTGTTTCTTTTCAGAGTTTTCTGGTTGGGGGCAACTAGTTGGTACCCAACAACAACATGGTCATGTGTTTGCTGAACTCTCTAGAGGCAGAACTGCCCTTATATTTTGTAGATATGTGCCTCAGATATACCTGTGTGGGGTGTTAGTTCAACTTTTCACATGTGTTCAAGAACTGAGGTCTCTGAAGGAAGGATCCAACAAGCAATTAAGGCATTGGGGTGGAGGCAGCAAATGTTTTTATTTATTGATGCAACATGGAAGGTAGTTGCTTATCTATGCCAAGAAACCTGAATGGACTACTGACGAGAAGACATCTACACATGCACACACCACCCAGAATGCTCAATGATCAAACAACTGTCTCAGAACCCACAGGGAAAATTCTATGAGAGGTTGAGACAGACTTGCAGAAAGGAGACAGAGGTCAGTTAGGGATGAAAAGCAAAGGTATGCTTTATTGGAGGTAGTGAAAGACTTTGGGGAAGGGAAGGGACAGCAGAGAGAGAGAGAGAGAGAGAGAGAGAGAGAGAGAGAGAGAGACAGGAGCATCTTGAGCTTCTGGTTGGTTGCAAGGCTTGAGAGTTAGGCCAATCAATTATAAGAATATTAGGGTAGAATTAAACTCTCTTATTTAGATCATAGCCCTAAAGAATACTTTTCACATGTGGACAAATGGACAACTTCCTACATAAGTAGAATAAGTGGAGTGCTTGAGTGAGAGCAATGAGTTCTGCTTTTTTGAGAAGTGATTCCATCTGGGAAATGTGCAGGTTCCTAGACCTAAGTAAGTGAAACTACAGTTATAGGTGGCTTGTTGCTGTCCCTGGGTGTCTTTGACAGAATTGTTATCAACCATCAAAGTTAGATCTGGATTGGGATAGGGCTGATTTTACAGTTCAGGTTGAGGTAACCTTAGCTCCTTAATTATCTGCAGATAGCAGTGACTGTTGGAGCCCAGTGATTCTGGGAGTTATGGTGGGAAAGTTGGCTGAGTTCAGGGAGGGAGAATGTACAGACATTCTACCCACATTTAATAGCTCACTCTGAGTTGGAATCAACTCAGTGGCAATGAGTCTTTTATTATTACTAGTATACCATGAAAAAAATGTGCTGCAGAGCTTTCAACGTTGCATTTGTGCAATGCATCCACAAATAGCGTCCTGAAATTTACACAAAATTCACAGGAAGTTATGGAACGATGTCTATAATGGCTTATGTGAAAATTGAGCTTGAGGTAGAGTTGTATGAGCCCCCGATAAAAGCGATTTAAGAAAAAGAAGAGAAAATCACCAGAGAGACTATCAGAGAGATCCTCACACGATTTGTATTGACTATTCAAAGGCATTCAGTGGTGTGGATCACGTCAAAACAACTAAGGATTACATTGTGGAGAATGGAAGCTCCAAAACACTTCATTATGCTCATGCAGAACCTGTCTCATGTGCAGGCGACATTGGGTAATAAATAGAGATGTCATCATTTCAATCATCGTGCTGGTGAAGGACACTGCCATGACCGTGGACTGCTGGAAAACTGAAAACAAATCTGTCTTGGAAGCAGTGCGGCAAGGATGCTCCCTAGCAGGGAGGATGGTGAGTCCTTGTTGGTAGAAGTTTGGATACATTTTCAGAAGCGAGCCCCAGAGAGGGTTCAGTGGAACGAGTAGGACCCACCCAGAACTGGATTGCCATAATGGTTCAAGGATAGGTCATATCTGTCAAGAGTTTCAAGGATGGCTCATGCCCTGTCACTGGTTTCCTCCTTTGCACATAAGATCTATCTAGGAAGCAATTCCAGGGCAGATATGAACCACAAATATCCATAGGGTTTTCTTCTCTTTATATCTGTTTCTACCTGGGTGTTTTTCAAAAGAAAAGTGTTTCATTAAGGTGTACAGTACTCCTGTAAAATGCCACGGGAAATAATTATATCTGCAGAGACTCGACTTACAAATGTGTTCAGACTCATAGATATAGGTCAGACTCAGAGAGAGCTTGTGTCCTTGTATGATAAAATTGAATCTATGACACTGATATTGAGATAGTAGCGTTTGTGTTCATTTTTTGAGTCTCAGGCATCTACATTAAACATTTTCCATGAATAACTACACTCAAATTTAGTCACTCAGGTTATGCAACTTCTGAATAAACTCACCAACAGGTGTTCAGTCCTTTAAAATTATGTTAATTCTAATGCATGTATTTATTACCAGAATGTTCTAATACAATCATTAAAATGCTTTTTCCTCTGTGTGCATACACTCTATAAGTGTTAAATAATAATAAGAAAGGAAATACTTATCTTAAATTTAAATAGAATGGCATAACCTTAAGCAGAGATTACATTTTCACAGAAAATAAAACCATATGGCCAAGTGAGAAGTGCTTTTCTTTATTTACATAGTTTTATTACTAAAAGTACCGTATGCTATTGTCTGGGTGGTTGGAGCCATATTATGTTTAGGCAGATTCAAATTTATTCATTTATTAAATGTGACAAAACAAGATAATTGTTTACTTCTCAATAATTAAATACACATACCTGCGCGACACTTCTGTTCATGGCGAACTCCATCAGTTTGTGCTGAGGAAGTGAGTTCTCCTAAATGCCCTGTGGGAGCTGACTTTGTCTGGGTTGGCGCTTATCGCTTTTTCAGAGAATACTCTGGTGCTAAGCTTTAAGAATTTTTGGATCTCATTCTCACATCAGCATAACTGCTCTTACAACTTGAAAGCTGTATTCATATATTAAAGGCCTAGATTTTCTTTAGCCACACCATTGAGGAACTGTGAATCTGTTTTAAAACAAAAAATTAGGCTGAGCCCCGGTAGTGTAGTGGTTATGCGCAGGACTGTGGCCCAATGGGTTGACGGTTCAAATCCAGCAGCAAGGCTGGGCCTCCTGCTGCCACCACCAGAGGGCAGTGATGTCAAAAAAATTATAAAGATCCTCTTGCTTCCTACATCAGTAGCAGTATAATACTCCACACAATCATCATCAGACAGGGAATTAAATACTTGATACTAAAGATATTAGAAGTTCACATAGTTAAGAAGTGATTACTTACAGACATATGCTTATGAAAAAAAAGTTGAAGAAGCCTCAAGACATAATAGGAGAATTTTTGTCTGGTTCACATTAGTTCTTAGTCCCCAATATATTTACAAGTTCATACATGGAAAAAATATTTAGACTTATTTTTTTTTTAGGCATCACTGTCCTCTGGCGGGAGTGGGAGACCCAGCCTTGCTCCTGGAGAGCTGCTGCTGGATTTGAACTGCCATGCCAGGGGGCCACAGTCCCACATGCAACCACTACGCCACCGGGGCTCAGCCCAATTTAGACTTATCTTAAATATGACAGACCATATGTATGATGATCTAGTGAGCAAAATAAAGTCACTTATACCCCCAAATGCCCTTGTATAATCCCTAAAATTTTGAATATGTTAGATATTTATACATACATGCGCTTTAATGTCATAAAGTGATGGAATTACCCTGTGTTGCCATGTGTATTGGGATTTCTAAAGAAAGAAAACCAGGGAGGGTCCAACAAGTAGATTTAAAATCTAGCCAATGGCCTATGTTTTCTTTGAAATTCCATATTTAAGGAACTATTTTAAATGCATCTATGGTTAGGAAGCTAATATGTTACTAAAATCCAGACCATTATGACCATTGTTAGTTTCAGGTAAAAATATGCAAAAAAAGTTTGACCAATGTAAGGACCAAAGTTTAAAGTTATATTAATTCTTTTTCAGGATTTATATAATAAAATGTAATGATTTTAAGTGAAATAAATATAGACATTTTCTGTTACCCATGCCAGTAGATAATTTGGAAGTTACTACTTAAAGCATAAACACTTCCAAGGTGTTAAAAGAAACATAAGGATTCAGACACTAAAAAATATAAAGCCTTGATCAAGCCCTATAATGCCTCTTCCACCGTTCTTGTGAGTGACTTTGAATCACTAACCAAGAGGAATGACTGAAACCCAAATGAAGTCTGAGCATGCTAGTGGGACAAGGGAAAGGTAAAAGGAATGCGTGGAAAGAGCTAGGAAGCAAAGGGCATTTATAGAACTCTAAATGCTGGCATGTCTTATGTAAACACATATATGATGATGGGGAAGTATACCTATGTGCATATATTTATAGGTTTAGTATTAAGGTAGCAGACGGACATTGGGTCTCCCTCAATGCAAGTACTCCCTCAATACAAGAACACTTAGTTCTATCAAACAGGCATTCCATGATGCACAGCTTTCCAAAATAATTGCTGAAGTCAAAGTGGCTACTTAAGCAAATGTGGTGAAGACAGCTGATGATGTCAGGCTATTAAAAGAGATAGCATGAGGGTTTTAAAGGCTTGAAGATAAGCAAGTATCCATCTAGCTGAGAAGCAACAAAGCCCACATGGAAGAAGCACACCAGTTTATGTCTATGGAATAGGTTTCAGGAATGAACAAAAAAATCATAAAATTGTGAATGAGGGGGTGTGTAGAGTGGGGTCCCAAATGCATTTGTGGTCAACTGGACATCCCCTTACAAAAGGGTTGTAGGAAGGAGATGAGTCAGTCAGGAAGGAGATGAGTCAGTAGGAAGGAGATTGTTGCAGTATAGCAACAATGAAGCATACAACTTTTCTGTATTTCTTAAAGGCTTCCTCCTACCCACTATTATGATCCCAATTCTACCTTACAAAACCCACTAGACCAAAGGATGTACACTGGTACAGATAGGAACTGCAAACACAGGGAATCTAGGATGAATGACACCCACCCCCCACCAACTCCAGACCACTGATGAGAGTGGTGATGCCCTGAGAATGGAGGGAAGGTGGGGTAGAAAGGAGGAACCAATTACAAGGATCAATGTATAACCCCCTTCTTGGGCGACAAACAACAGAAACATTGGTGAATGGAGATGTCAGACAGTGTAATACATGACAGAAAAATAATTATTTATAAGTAATCATGGGGAAGGGGGTTTGAGTGGGTAGTGAAAAAATGAGGAGTAATACCAAAGCTCAAGTAGAAAGAAAATGTTTTGAGAATGATGATGGCAACAAATGAACAAATGTGCCTGACACAATGGATGCAGTATAGATAGTGATAAGAGTTGATATGCTCCCAATTATATATATATATATATATATATATATACACATATACACACACACACACAAATGGAGAGAAGTCATGACTTAATTGAGTTATCATTTAGGTGCTTCTACAAGCTTGTTTTTATTTTACCTAATATAAATATTATGAGATAATAAAATACCTTTTGTGGTCAATGCTTAAACTAGAAACAATTGTGCTTCTATCATGCACAAACTCAGGGTCAGTGTTACCAATGTATGAGATATTTGAATGCTGCTGTAATTGATTGTGACAAATTCATGGCGTAACATGATGCAAAAACATTTTTTTCTCTCTCTCACATTAGTTTAATGTGACTAGAATCATGGCAATGCATTTTTTGTGGTTCTGTGGTTTTTCAAGCATCTGTATTGTTTTTTCATTATTTTTGCTTCTTCAAATAGAGTAAAGGTGTATCTGTCCAGATCATAGGTTCCAAAATTTATTAGAACTACTCCTTGATTTTTAGAGAAAAAAAATCATCACCTTCTTAAAAATTTTATACTCCCCCCACAACAAAAAAGTTACAATATCTCTCTTATCCTCAGCTCACTGACCTGGAGTCAGCCAGCTTATAATGACCTTACAGGACAATGTTGAACTCTCCCTATGAGTTCCCCAGACTCGGACACATGGTGGGAGTAAAATGCCTTGTCTTTTTCCCTCAGAGAGACTAGTGGTTTCAAACTGCTGACCTTGCAGTTAACAGCCTAACATGAAACCACTACACCATCAGGGCTCCTTACCCTCGCACACAATCCAGAGGGAAGTGTAGGTGCATTCTTCTGTAGCATCCTGATGATCCCAGTCCCCACAGAAGGTGATGTCATACACTTCAGGAAAGATTTCTCAAAAGCTTTCTTCTGCTGTAACATCTGTTCCTGACCACCTTCCCTTTCTACTTTCAAGGTTCCTTGTGAAAACCATGGTAGCTACCAGGTATCTCAGAAGACAAGCTGTGCAATATGAGCACAAAATTCTATTCCAGGGGTTTCAATACCAGCTGAGTTTTATGTGAGCCACACGCCTCAATACTATTTCTTCAGTGTTGATTGCTGTTGCCTCTTATCAGCATTTTTATTAATCAGATGTTTAAGTACCATTGCTTGTTAGAAACATTAATATATATAAATATACATACATATATGTGTTTATTTTAAAAGATACAAATAATGAAGATATATATAGTCTGTGATGAAGAGCATCATTGGAACAATGGACTCAAGAACAATCAGGAGGAGGTTGTAGGGAATGTTTCATTCTCTTGTGCATTAGGTCGTGACGGATGGGAACCAACTCCCAATAATCTCATAAAGAGATGCATGCCTTTTGCCTTCTTTTGATTCGGGTATTAATTCCACTTTTGCAAAGGGTTGGCTCCTCTGGATTGTTTGTTTGATTGAGGGGAATATTTTCAGTTAGCAAAGTGCTGAGAACTATCTTTGCTCCCCCACCTCTGTCCCCTGGTTCCTAGTAACATTGGAACGTGGCTCTTTTCTGGCGAGGGGCTGTATCAAAGGTATCAGTGCTGCATATGTTTTCAGGTGAATAAAGTCCCTTATTTTGTTTAGAAAGCAATCTAGAAAGCAGTTTTCTGATTGATAAGTCATCAAATTGAACATTTCTAAAAGAATCTCCAAGAAGCATAATGTCAGAAAATCATGCACTGTGGCTAGCTGCCATCACTGTGGCTAGCTGCTCTGACCCATTGTGACCCTGTGCACAAAGGAACAAAGCACTGACGGCTATTGTGTGAGCCTCATACTTGCGCCTATGCTTGAGCAAACACTCTGTCTTATTGAGGCCCTCCCTCTTTTTCTCTGAAACTTTACAAGCTCGATGTTCTTCTCCATAGACTGGTCTCCCCTGGCAGCATGTATGCAATACATTGTGCAAATGATAAAATGGGACTCCCCCCACTTATTTTAAGTGCAGTTCTTCATAACTTGACTGCATTGAAATGTAGGGAATACCTGTGATCTCAACTTTAATTTAGAAGATTAGCAGGTTTAATTCCACTACAATTCGTATCCCTTGTCATTGCAACTTAGAGTATTACAGATTCAAGGCATTGAGTAATGGCTTTTTGGAGGAAATTACTAATCTGCCCATACCCGGCTCTAAGGGCTATGTTTTTCTTTTCTTTCTTACTACCCTTGAATCATTTTTGACCCATGACCACCCTATAATTCTTTAAGCAAGTAAAAGTTAATAAAAATATTAGAATGGAACTAAAGGAAAATTGGACTTATATCCTGTTTCTTCCTAGTTGCCCGATTTCAGGCACATATCAATATTTTCTGAACCTTAACCTTCTCCCCTAGAAAATAATAGCAATAGAAGTTACAATAGAGGAGTGCTATAAAAATGATTTTATATAAATTGCTTATAAAACTGCTGCTAAACTGCTGCTACAGCAGTCGTACCATGAATGTTTATATTTCTTATAAATATTGAAAAAAGTCACTGAAAATCTTGAATCTGATAAGCATTGACTATCCTGAAGAATTTAAACAAAATCTTCTAACAGTCCTACCACCAAACCATATTTTCCAAGGACTATTTCTTTTATTTTGCTTCGAACTTTTCCATTTCAATCACCAGTATTTATCAATGTATCTGCATGGCATATTTGATCAATTTCTTACTGAAGTCCTTGGTAGAATTCTTCAATTTTGTCATCAATAGCTTTTGTATTTGCTGTGTATACTTGAATAATGATGGCCCTGATTGGAGTACCTTGAAGGCAGAGCCATATAAACCTGTCACATACAACACTGTATTCATGATGAATCAAACAAGATCCTCACTGATACTGATTGTCAAACACTTCCTCTCCCAGCATTAGAACAATTATTTTGCCCTTCCCAGCATGAAAACAATTATTTTTTGATTCCAAATGGAATAATTTCAGTTCACAACTCCCTAGGATATTATGTGTTCCATTTCATTTCTGATGATTTCCAATTTCCCTACTTCCACTTTCCAAGTTAAGATTATTAGGTGATTTTAGTAGCTGTTTCTCTTTACCTGGAGTCATGCCCATCAGCAAGTGAAGATAAGAAAGCTCCACTTCCTCAGGCTTCAATGGACTCATGTCACCAAGGTCAACTGTCCTCCAAGCAATCCTCACTTCTAGCATTATCCATGACAATGTTCTGTCAAAGATAACCTTTGTTTAGGGCTATTTGACTCCATTTGGAATCTATATATACTATTTTCAATCGTTTCCTCCTCTGAGCTGGGGAACCCAGTCCTTCCTTGCTTCTGTTCTTACTTTGGAAACTGTGCTGAAACCTGTTCCCTTTAGTTGACACTGCTGGCATTGGCTTCCAGCATCATAGTCACCCACAAGCCACCACAGTAAGACAAACTGATTGACATATGGTGTTCTTCGGTGCTGCTAAGTCTACTCTATGTCAGAGTTATCCTATGTAGACAGCCCATATTGCCTGCTTCTGAATCATCCTCACAAGTATTGTTATGTTTCAGGTCATCACTACAGTCACTGTATATATATACATATATATACATATATATACATATATATATACTTTGGGGGGGAGCATCACTGCCCTCTGGTGGTCGTGGAAGCTACCCAGCACTGCTCCTTAGAGTTGGTGCTGGATTTGAACCACCAAGCCCGCGGGCCGCAGTCCTGCACTCACCCACTTACGCCACCGGGGCTCAGCCCCATGTGCATATTAATATCATTGAGTGTCTTTTTATTCTTAGATGGTCCTCTATTTTACTGAACATGTCTCTTCCACTGTAGCTCTCTCAGGATAAAAATAATATATCTTTAGGAAAAGACTCAACATTTTTTTGTTTAACATATCATGGGCATCTATACATTGCTACATGCCTTCCTATAAAAAATATTAGAAGAAATGTCCATAAGTGCACTTTTAATGATCTTTATCTCTATTTAACTATCTTGAAATATTTGAACATAGTATTAAGCAACATTCAAACAGCAAATTACATCTATACACCGGTGTAAAGATATACATTAAATATACACACAAAATTAAGAAGGAAAAATTTTAAAATTTCCTGTGAATGGAGATAATCTAGAAAAAGAAAATGAAATGGTGAAAAAATATCACTTTTACATCTGACAGTACATTATTTATATTTGGATGGCCTGAAAACTGTATATATATATACACACACACACACATTTGTAATTCTAGGAAATTGATGTCTAAATTTTTTAATATTATTTATTTACTTATCTGAATTTTAAAACTAATAAAATTTTGTAGAGGCAAGAACATTTTATTGATAACACCAAGCTTGAAATTATGAGGTTAATATTTCTTACTTGAGATGGATCTCATTGATAACTCATACTAAATGAATTGCCTCCAAAGACCATCATTTCTATCTTAAAGTTACCAGATGTCTTTGAAAGCACTTAGGTAGGCACATTTGCATTTCATTTTGCATAAATATACATATAAATTTACTTTATTTGAATATGACTTTAAAAGAGTTTAACACCATGTATGAAGTAAAATAAAACAGTATAACTTGAGGAACTAAAGTTAAACTTTCAAGGTCAAAATTAAATAAAAGTTTAGAAGAATCCTTACTCACCCATGCTTGGAAGAATGATGTAATAGAATTCATCTACTGTATAAGTTATTTGGTCAGGAGAGAAAGAATGGATTGAGTATTTATGTGGGACTGAAGAGCTTAGTGTGTACTGTCTTAAAACATGACTGTTCAGAATCAGAACTACTTAAGCGATAAGTACCTATCAGTTTCGTCTACTATTCAACAAAAGAAGGGGGTAGTGGTAAATAAAAATGAAAACATCTAAAAACTATAGATACTCCTACAGAAGTAGTTAAAAATGTATTAACAATTGTGCTCACCCTTTGTTATTATAGTCTTACAGTGCCAACCATCCCAGGCTATGAATAACATACTTACACATAGCCAATACTTATGAACCAATGCTATAAAGATAAAACTTTCAAAGGATATACAGCAATGTGATGGTAGACTTTGCTCAATCAGGGTAGCAGTGGTGCTCAACCTACCATTTCCCTTACAGCCAGATAGAAATGCCTTGGGTGTCATAAGCCTTTCTGAGGAAGAGAGAAACCTAGGAGAATAACATCCTTTCTGGTCCATCTTCTGCTACAGCTGCTTCTTGCATCTGGCTCCTTGTTTTCCTGTTGCTTCACCTGGTGATCCTGAGAGCCTGCAGTGAACTGCCAATGGTTGCGTCATTCTGCTGACTACAGATCTCTGCATCCATTACCCTGGATCCCATCTCCCCAAGCCACCACGTCAGTTTGGCCATACTGCTTCTTGTTCATCCAATTCCATGTGTCTGGGGAAGCCTGGCTTGAACCGGCCTGGACTTAGCTATTTCTACAACTGTGTAAGCCCTTTCTTGATATAAATCTCTTTTAATCTACAACTCATGCCAGCGTCACTAGTTGTGTTTTTCTAGAGATCCCTACCTAACAGAAACTACAGTCATGTATATATACAATGGAGCACATTGTGTCAGGATATTGACAAAAGGGTACTTTTAAAACTCCTAACTGTTCTCATTAGGAACCTGAATGAAGAGCTAGTGGCAGTTATTTGACCAGAACAAGGGAACACTGGATGGATTAAAATCAAGAATGATGAGCATTAGGATTCTATACTTCTATCATATTTATTAAAGCCATATGCTCAGTACATTGTCGAAGACATTGGACTATGTAAGAGGGATACTCAATAAAAATAGGATGGAGTCCCCTTAACAATCTGATATAACAATCTCCCTTTCAGCAAATCAAGAGGACTTGAACAATTACTCATAAAGATTAAGGGATTCAACCTTCACTAAATTGTTATGAATCCCAAGAGTCTCACAATTGGACCAATAGACAACTCATGAAACATGGGCAGACAGATGCAGTTGCCAAAGATTTTCTTTACTTGGAGTCACAATTAATGCTCATAAAAGAAATAATAAAAATCAATGACATGGCTGAGCCCCAGTGGCGTAAGTGATTGAGTGCGGGACTACGGCCTGTGTACTTGGCAGTTCAAATTCAGTGGCAGCTTTCAGGAGCAGCACTGAGTAGCTCCCACGACCACCAGAGAGCAGTGATGCCCCCCCCCCAAAAAAAAAAATCAATGATACATTTACATTGGTCCAGTCTGTTGTATAAGGCCTCTTTACAGGTCTCTGAAAACCTTTAAAGAAAAGAGGTGACTTTGAGGAATCGGGTGTCCCAAGCTAAGGTATTTTCAGTCTCCTCTTAAGCTGTGTAGATAGTGAATAGGGAATATTGGAGAATTGGTTTCTTTCCAGATTCTGTATTTCTATCTGCGCCCATATTTCTGTGAGCCCATGGATATTCTTAGAGCCTAGTGCTAATGGTCATCTAGATGACTTGTTTTTGCCATCTCATTGCCCCATTTAAGATTTACTAAATGTGTTTCAATAAATGATGTTTAAATTCAGGATCCCTTTCTCTCCTTTGAATCTCAGATGACACTGTCACGTGTGCTAGCTGCTAGCCACAAGATTACTGGTTCAAAGTTCCTCAGTAGATCTGTAAGAGGAAGATGAACCTGCTTGCTCTGTATAAACTGAAGAACTCTAGACCCCTACATAGGACCATTATGAACCAGAATTAACTCAGGGTCAGTGGGTTTCGAGATTCTCACCTAGAAAGTGGGTCAAATCTTCTAGCTCCTTCATATGTAGGGGCTGGGAGTATTCGTTGCCATAAATAATGATGAAGCTGTTTTTCTCTGTCCTAGGTTAGCTACAGGTTTTAGCTCCTTTGATAGCAGTGGATCTGGAGTTAGGCTTTACAGACTATGCTGAAATTTTGAGTAATTTTTCCTCTAAAAGATACATGGGATATATAACATTGTCTAGGAAGAAGCCCATCAGCCTGTGTGATCATAAGGTATGGAAGGAATCAGGTAACAGGCATCAAAGTAAAAAAAGTATCATATCACTCTGTGTCTACCCTCCCGATAAGATCACTGAAGAAAATTTGTGCATAAACAGATATGGTAAAGAAAGCTAATGTTGCCTGGATATCAAAAGAGAGAGCATCTGGGGTCTTAAAATCTTGAAGCTAAACAAGAGGCCATCAAGCATAGAGGCAGCAAAGCCCACATGGAAGAAGCACACCAACCTATGTGTTCACAAGGTGTCAAAGGGATTGATCAGGTGTCAAGCTATGGGATGGTCTACGGAGTGGGAACACAAAGGTCATTTGTGCTCAATTGGGTATCCCCTTATAGAATGGGCATCCCCTTATAGAATGAGCAGTCAGGGTGCATTGTAGCAAGCAACTATGAAACATACAACTTTCCTCTAGTTCTTAAATGCTTCCTGCCCCAAACTATCATGATCCCAATTCTACCTTAGAAATCTGGCTTGACCAGAAGATGTGCACTGGTAGAGATGGGAAATGGAAATACAGGAAATACAGGACAGAGGAACCCCTCAGGACCAGTAGTGTGAGTAGTGATAGTGGAAAGGTGGAGGGAAGGTGAGGTAGAGAGGGGGAGCCAATTACAAAGAATCTACATGTAATCTCCTCTCTGGAGGCCAGAGAGTGGAGGAGTGGGTGAAGGGAGATGTTGGGTAGTGTAAGATGCAATAAAATAATAAAAATTTATAAATGGTCAAGGGTGCATGAGGAAGCAGGGAGTGGGGAGGGAGGGAAAATGAGGAGCTGGTGCCAAGGCCTCAAGCAGAATGCAAATGTTTTGAGAAAGACGATGGCAGCAGGTGTACAAATGTGCTTGACCCAATGTATATATGCATGGATTGTGATAAGTATTGTACAAACACCCAATAAAATGATTTATAAAGAAAACCACATGGTTGCTGGAAAGACAACTATTTTGTGTATCATATAATATTAGACATAGAAAAATTAAGAAAACAACATAGGTGGTTAAATCTGTTAACTTTTTTTAATTCATACTTGGAATTACTCTTTTTTTTAATTCTGAGAAAGTATGAAGTGTGGGCCACCCTTTGTCTGTTTGAAGGGCTGCTTGTCCAGTACAATCCTGAAATTCATGCCAGTGATCAATGTGGTAAGAGTTAACTTGAATGACCCAGATAAATCACATAGGGTTTGTATGCCTCTAGAAACCCAAGACATGCATGTTTTAGGGAGTGGTAAAATACCTTGTAGATTTGTTTCTAAGAGATCCATAAATGGGATGATTAGCTTAACACAGCATGTTGAAAGCAGATCATAAGGACTTTTTCTTGGTAGTCAGTTTCAAGCAATAGGTGTTAAACACCTTCTATATATCAGACATTAATAGGTGCTTAGTATTATAATGTACCTTAGCCTATTCAAAGCAAGAGATAAATGTTCCAATATATTTTTTCAATACCTATTAAGTTATAAAATATGTCAATGCATGGGATACTATGCACAATAAATACTGGGCCCTGCCTTGCCTAAAGAGTCATGCCAATTTCTTGGATCAGATGGCATCTGAGCAAAACAGGACAAGAAAGAAATAAAACAATTATCAGATTTAACTTCTTTTGTTGTCTTAATTATTTCTATGACTACCATTATATAATACACAGGAAACAATTCTGAAATAGTTGCAGTAGTACATCCAGAGATAATTGCCAGAAATCTGGGCCAGATTCAGAAAAGAATTTGAAATTAGTAATATCATTGCTGATGACAGAGAGATCTTGACTGAAAAAGCAGCATAAAACTATGATGTTTTTCCATGTTTTATGATTGGACTGTATGGATCATAAAAATCTATAGATAATATTGCATAGAATCAAAATTCCAGAACAATTGTGTGTGTTCAGAATCTCTATCTAAACCAAAAGGAAGCCATTCCAATATAATTGGTCATGGTTTAAATTAGAAAATAGTTCTCTGGGCTTTTACCTATTCCCATCCTTATTCATTCTCGATGCTGAGCAGGCACTCCAAAAAGTGGGCTATATAAAGAAAACCTCAGTTAGCATCACAGTTGAAGGAGGTGTCATTTAGCACTATACAATATGTAGATGACACAAGACGGCTTGCTAACAGCAAAGAGAACTTGAAGCCCTTAATGATGATGATACAGGCCCTTGGAGCACTTAGCAATGAAGATAAAGATCACATACAAGCATAAGGAAAACATGATTCTTCAATTTTCCACAACTGGACTACAAAAAAGTATGATAAATAATTGAAGTGGGCAGTAATTTAACTTTAATTGGATTCACAATTAATGACCATGGAAGAAACCGTCATTAAATAAAATGATTTAACTTTTGCCCTCTATATACAGCACAGGATTTCTTTAACGGCTTCAGAAGCAAATATGTCATTTTGAGAAATAAGGTGTATCTGACCCAAGCTACTTTGAACTGCTTCATATGCATCAGAAAGTTGGATGATCTATAAGGAATACCAAAAACAAAAAAAAAAAAAAGCAAAACAACAAGCAAACAAAAGAAAACAAGTTGTCTTTGAATGATAGTATTAATGAAAAATTGAGGATAACCCAGACTGCCAGAAAGGCAACCAAAATTGTTCTGTAAGAATTACATCCAGAAAGTTTCTTAAAAGTGAGAATTATGAAACTTCATTTCAGATATTTGAATATATTAACAAGAGAGACTCTCTGGGAAGAACGTCACCCTTATTAAATTATATCCTTATTTTAAAAAATCCACTTTCAAGGGGTCATTTGCAACTCATGAAAACACTCTATAGTGATTCTGAAACAGTAAATCTTTATGAGAACAGAAAAACCATCTTTCTCCCAAAGAGGCTGATGAGTTTTGAATGCTGACATTGCATTCAGTAGCATACCCCCTGACCCAAAATGTCAACAGAGAAGCACAAGAGAGAAGGACCCTCAGTGACGTGGATGGACACAGTGAAGGCAGCAAGTGGTTCAAGCACAGAAAAAAAAAATCACAACACGTTTACTTGTGTTTCATTGACTATACAAAGACATTCCTCTGTGTGAGCCACAACAAACTGTGGATCACCTTGAGAGAAATGGGACACTTTTCAGTTTACTGTGTTGCTCTCAAAGTTTGCTCTATTAAAGCCCTACTCACTTCACTGCAAAATTTCTCTTATTAATATCCATAGAAGAGCATCTATTTATGGTTACCACTACAGAGTCATTATGACATTATTTTTAAACTTAAATATGTCTAATTCAATTATTTTTCTTTGCATGTTTTACTCAGTAAAATTTTAGCTAAGAAGTTAGTATTGGGAAAAGGCTAGTGGGAAGGTGTGGTATCCAAACTGCCTCGCTCTATCCATCATGGCTCTTTTTTTTTTTTTTTTAAACAAAGACAACATAGAGAAGTGTGCTTAAATGTAGACACTTTACTTTTTCTTTGGTTCTAATATGAAACGGTCCCAATGAAATTTGAAGAATCTTCTAATAGAACCTTGGTCTATCATCTCAAACTACATGGCCTTTATTTAAATAACTCTTTTAAATATAAGTTGTCTTGGCTTGTGAAATACTGCAGTCTCAGTTTGTTTTTATCTCTCATGGTCAACTGAGTGAACTCTGTGTACAAATATGATCTACAATGACTAAGTAGATATAGATTGCTGCTGCCAACTCAGCTACAACTCAGGAATTACATGTCAATCACAGCAAAAATAGTCCTCATCCTCATGATTTTGACAAATCTGACTCTATTAGTGACTAATTTGTGCCAGTCTATGTCATCATTTATTCAATGTGATAGGCTTTATTTATTCAGAGTTTTCAGCCACAAATTGTTCAAAGATGTAATCAATATACATTGATAATTATTGTTGGAAGCAGAATATAAGGAAAAATAGTTTTGAAATCTGAATTTGGTCATTGAAATGAAGATAGGTATTACATGAAAGTATTTTTTTATTTTTTTTTCAGAGGGGGCACCACTCCCCTCTGGTGGTCATGGGAGCTACTGAGCCTTGCTCCTGGAGAGCTGCTGCTAGATTTGAACCACCAAACCAGTGGCCCACAGTCCCAAGCTCAACCTCTACACCACCAGGGCTCAGCCCATGAAAGTATTTTGTAAAACCAATGGCAAATACATTTTTTTTTTTGTGGGGAGGGCATCACTGCCCTCTGGTAGGAGTAGGAGGCCCAGCTTTGCTCCTGGAGAGCGGTTGCTGGATTTGAACCACCAATCCAGTGGTTCGCTGTCCCAGATACAACCAGTATGCTACTGGGGCTTAGCCCAGACAAATACTTTTTATATCAACAACACAACAGGTATTTCTACAACTGGCCTTCTCTATATAGAACACACAGAACTCAAACTGAATAGGTCTTTGAGAAGAGATGCTAGAGAAGCTCAATATCAACAGTGAGTACCAGGCGTGTGGTTGACTATGGAAGAGATTACCATATGTTCATCTGTAAATTCAGTTTGCAGTCAAAGTTTATTAAAACAAGTCCATGAGAGATAAATATCACCTGGAGCCTACCCCACCTGAATTTCAAGAAATCCCCAAGAACAGATTTGACATATTGCAAAGTAATGACAGAAGATCTGATGGGCTATGTGAGAACATGAAGACCATCAATCATGAAGAAACAACAGGTCACTTAAAAGACAGGGGAAAGATACAAGATCAAAGTGAATGTCAGAAGACGCTTTGAAGCTTTCTCTTAATTGTAGCTAAAGTGAATAGAGGAAGGATGGAAGTCAAGGAACCATATAGAAAATTTCAAAGGGCAGTTCCAGAAGACAAAGTTAAATATTATAATGAAATGTGCAAATACCTAGAGTTAGAAAAACAAAAAAGAACAACAGACTCAGCATATATTCAACTGAGAGAAATCAAGCACTCAAGCCCAGAGTTGCAATATTAAAAGCTTCAATGACTAAAATATTAAGTGATGCAAGACACAAAAAGCAGATGGATATCGCATCAAAAAACAAAACAAAACAAGACAAGTGGACACTCCACAATTGCAGGAGGTGACATATAAGCAAGAACCAATGAAAGAAAGAAGCTCAAGTGGGAAAGAAAACATTAGCAACAAATAAGACTTCAGGAATTGATGAAACCCTGGAAGCCCTTACTGGCTTATGCCAGGACATTTGGAAGACAGCTATTTGGACAACTATTAGAAAATATCCGTCTTTGTCGCCATTCTAAAGAAAGGTAAATAAATGGAATATTCAAATTATGGAATAATATCACTGATCTAACATGGAAGATAAGTTTTGCTGAAGATTATTTAACAACAGTTGCAGTAGTACATTAACAGGGAACTGCTAGAAGTTCATGTCAGGTTCAGAAGAGGACAGAATTCAGTGGTATAAATGCTCACATTGAAGGGAGTTTGAGTCAAAGCAGAGAATATAAAAAATATTTAGGCGTATACTTTATTGACTAGCAAAAGAATTCGACTGTGTGGATCATAGCAAACTAGGGATAACTTTGGAAAGAATGGGAAGTCTTGGAAAACTCTCTGTCCTCCTTTCCCTCAAAAAAAACAAAAATAACTGATTTCACTTGTTTACTCCATAGGTTCATCAGTCGTGTTTTTTACACCCACCAAAACCAAATGTGTGTGTGAGTATATATATAAGTATATATGTATATATTTCAAGAGGGTGACCTTAATGATATAATACCCCTGAAATACCCCTAATAAGTGCACTGAAAATGCAAACAAAATAATACACACTTCAGCAAATACATATGATATAGGAAAGCAGATAAGACCTCGCATGCATCCTAGGGGGAATCTACCAACAAGTTTTAACTGTTCAACTCAGACTTATGCCTTTAACCTTCTACATTAAATGTATCATTGCACTCCATTTAGTGACCACTTTATGTCTTTCAATTGTGGCTAGAGGAAGTTCACAGAAGGTTGATTGACTGTGTACTTCCACCAATGAATCTTGGGTTCCAACTGTCATCCACAGCCTTCTGCAAACCAATTCTCAGACTTTAGGCTCTGTCACCAACTCCCCCTCTTCAACTCCAGATTGCTCATACATACTTCAAAACCCTTCAGTGAGTGATGATGGCGTGCGTTCTCTCTGTGGACTTAGGAAACCTTCAGGGAGATGGCTGTCTGTTTAGACACAAGCCCCAATGTGTGGCCATGTGCCAGCTACACATCCTCTGGCAGGATTCTCTTTGTCGCTCTGTTCCTCTACTGTCATTTCTGAATTCCTGATTGCCCCTCTCTCTGCTGTTACAATTATTTCCTTCTATATTCTGAGCAAAAAAAGTTCATATCACAGGAACCTACCTCCCCCCAAAGATATATTATAGTCCTATCTATTCTTTCTTGGGTTTCAAGAAATCCCCTCTTTTTCTTCTTGTGTGACTCATTTTAAGTTGAGCAAGATGAAAAACTGATTAATTCCCAAGTTAGGGTTTGAGACACCTTATTTAAATGGTTCCATCTCAAAAGAGTTCCACTAACATCATTGGCGCTATTAACAAGTTATCCAATCTCCACAGTGAATCCCATGGAATTTATTTGAATAGTTCCACCCATATGAATAGTTCCATTCATATTTTGAGTGGTACAAACAAAAATACTTCAAAGGCCATTATTAACAGAATGATGACTATGAAGTAATGGATTGAGCCACAATTCCTTCCCCTCACCCCCTAACACACACAGATGTCCTGGCACTCTCATGAAGGAAATATAATACCCTGGTCCAGAAATTGCTCCCTTCAGATGAAATGTTCAAATGACTAAGTTGGGAAATGTACTCTTGATTGCCATAAGCTTCTTTTCAAGACATTTTAAATGTAGTCAGTCTTTTTTTCCTAGTGTGAAATTGTGCCAAAATTTGACCACGATCAGTAACCCAGTGTTATTTGTAATATGAATGGTTTAACTTCCATAGCCACAACAACAGACAAACCAAGATGTCATGACAAACTGACAAAAAGGGTGATAGCCCATTTTCACTAGAATGTAGAGTTGTAATGTTTTGTGAACCTGTTTGTTCCCCAGACACTGTCTCTCCTTAATAGTCCTCTCTCCAGTTTTATTAACTCAAGTTGCAGATATGTAATTTTGGTAGCTAAACATACATCTAATAAAGAAAGCAAACACCAATATTTCCATCTGACTTTCCTGGAGTTCCTCTATCTTTAAAGCTGGAATATGACATTTTTTCAGGAAAAAAAGGCTTCTAAATGACCATTTCAGTGCCTAAAGAATATGAATGAAAATATTTATTTCTAGAACTGGTGACTAAAATAAAACCTTTTAATACTTTGTTCAAATTTAAGCTTTAGCCATAATTCCAGAAAAGAAAACCAAGAAGAAGAAATAAACAAAAGACCCTATTTGATATCAGAATACAATGACAGGGTTCAGAGAATCCTAATTTGGCACTTGGGACAATGCAAAATGCAGAAAAATTATAATTAGGTTATAAACTTTAGTTGCACCCTGGGTAATTTTTTATGTGCTTTCTACAGCACACTCGGTGCCTTCAAAAATGTATGGGCAATTAATTATATTTAAATTTCACTTTTTTCATGAACTTTTGGAAGATTCCATATATTAATCACTTGATGAGCACTACATTTTAGTCCAAATAAGCAAATAAACTCACCACTCACAATTTTTCAAGTGCTCCATGTAGAGCAATTCTCCTGGTCATTGGTTTCTGGGTGGAGGTAGGCATAGATAACATTCTTTCAGATGAAGAAGCACCCTGTTGTCACCCACTATTTCACAGTCCAGATTGGAAGCCAAAGAACTTCACTAATCACGAATGGCCAACTCTTCCCCTAGTACTCACTTTGAAACTCTGAGTTACCCAAAGAGGACAATCAAAATCATAGAAATAGATCATACCAAAAACTCTTATTAAAATCATATACCTAAGAATGAGGGGGGAAGGAAAGTAAAAGTTGGGGGGGGGGGAGTGAGGGAAGGATATGGAAGGAAGAGGGGAAGGGTAAAGGCAAAAAAACAAACTTGTAGGATCAAAACTTCTCTGTTCCCTAAAATGGATGTTTATGCTTTCTACCTCATTATTTCTTCCCCTGTACCCATGCTATTTTACTTTATTATTTGTTAGGAACTCTGTGATGCTTGTCTTCCTGGAACCTAATTGAGCATTGTAAATCATTTTAATGAAACCTTTTAAAGAAATATTGAGTAATGGAAAATTCATTATTGCCAAAACCTTTAAAATGATCATTATGGTTTTACTAATGCTTCAATTATAGTTATGCTTGGGGTGCATCCTGAAAATACACTGAATGATAAATATAATTTTTTCAAATCCTAGGTACATTCTGAACATTTATATTAGGCCTTAGAAAAATAGAGAGAGGATTGAAGTAAAAACAACATTTTTACATGCAACAAATCATTGTGTTCAGACGTGCAGAGTACAAGTGCTTCCTCCATTTTAAAGGTCATGAACTTCCAGGAGTGAATTTCCAGTCACCACTGGGTGGGTTCAAATTGCCAACTTTTTGGCTAATAGTAAAGCATTAATAGCTTGTAGCATTTACTGTCTTCTATGCAGTTTTTATGCTTACATACATTTGGTTTTGTTACACTTGAAAAGGCATATCATCCCATAACTAAAATGAAACAATGATTAGGAAAGTTACTACAATATAATTGAATGAGTGAACAGCATTTCTAATGCTGTTATAGCAATTTGTTTATCTTGGACATTTACTATACACCAATGAAGTCACAACTTCTGTTTTGTACATGTAAATATCTGTGAAAGTTTTCCAGACATTACTGGGAAAGAATGTAAACTGGAGGAAAAGTAATACATTTTTTCAGTAGTATCATTTTTTTTTTCAGGAAGATTATGAATTATTGAAAATGGTGCCCATCACATAAATGAAGCATATGGGACAGTCGGCTATAAAAAGATTGTTTTCCGTCATTGCATGTGGAAAAGGAACTTCTAAGAGGTTAAAGAAATTACACTGGACCAGGCATCGAAGGAGAAAGACTTTCTTTTTTGTTTGTTTGTTGTTTGGGGGATGGGCATCACTGCCCTCTGGTGGTGGGAGTAGGAGGCCCAGTATTGCTCCTACAGAGCTGCTGCTGGATTTGAACCTCCATCCCAGTGGGCCACAGTCCCGCGCACAACCACTACGCCACCAGGCCTCAACCTGGAGAAAGACTTTCTTTTGAGAAGAGAAAAGATATTTAGATTTTGACTGGAGAAGAAAAAGCCTGTACCCAGGGAAGGGAAGTTATATATTCTGGGAGAAGAGAAGAAAAACAAAAATCTTAGATTATTAGATAACAAGACTGTGAAACAAATCTCATATTACTAAATCATAGAAGTATATTCAATGATCAAAATTCTGTTCAAATTGTGACAAGCAAAGAAATCTTATTCTCTTGGGATACAATATTCTCAGCCTGAAATAAGTTTTCCTCTTCTTTATTTATATAAAATTCTAATAGTTTCTTCCTTGTTTCTTTGAAAGAATCTTTAGAAGTGTCTCTTCCTCATAAGGTCAAATTTCTCAGTGGAGTAATGTCAAGAGTTTGTGTTTGTTTCTCAAGTATCTAATACAATTATCACACCTAGGAAGTACTCAGTATTTGTTGAGGTAAATTACAGATTGTTCTGATGATTTGCTAAAGATCTACTTTGTCTCCCATGAGCATGGCACAGGTAGGTAACATTTTTACAAGCTATCAAAAACATAAACTCCAAACTACTGACAGAGTCAACTGTAATCCGTAGAATCTCTGAAACTGTAAGCTTTTGTGGCACCAAAAACCTTCATGTTTCTAAGGCATGTAGTGGGTTTGAACTTCTGATATCAGGATTACCAGCCCATTGTTTACAGAAATGTGAATGTGAACCTTTATAGAATATTTACAACTAAAATTAAAAAATGCTGTTAGAAGACCCCAAACAACCTTTTTATTAAATCATTTATACCTATTTCTCTATTCATTAAGCAACTTAAAAATTCTGAATGAATTTCTGTGCTAACAATTTATATAATAACTGAATTTTATATGTATTCTTTAGAGCAACAAATATGAATATCCATCTGTGTTCTGGATTCAGAGCATTTGCTATTTTATTGTTAACACATTGAAAGAATCATCAACTTTCTCAGGTACATAAATTTCAAGATCGACTGCTTCCAAGAAATTAATTTTAAAAAAATTATAACTTAGCTGAGCCCTGGTATCACAGTGGTTGCATTCGGGACTGCGGCTCACAGGGTTTGTGGTTCAAATCCAGCAGCAGCTCTTCACCAGGGCAGTGATGTGAAAAAAAAAATTCTAACTCAAAGAACATATACTTTTTCACTTCTAATTTATTCCAAAATGAAAATAAACTCAGTATTTTCAATAATCAAAAGTATACATGAATTAAAAAATGCATAGTAGTATGGCATTACATAAATATAAAGAGAACATTTAATGACACATACTTTAAATAGCAAAAGGTATCCAATAAAAATCATTTAGAGTTATTTCATGGATGTGGAAGATTTTTAAATAATACAAAAAAATTTGAACATAATTTATGCAAAAGATAGCAGCTCTAATTTGAATATATTTAAAGCTCACATATTCCTTTGCTAATTGAAATGTCAGTGGTTCCAAACCACCTGACTCGTCATGGGATAAAAAGGTAGCTGCCTGGTTCTTGAAAAACACCGCTTTATCAAGCGTACATTGTAGGATTAAGACAGAACTTCTCCACAATATTTATACTCCAGAGTATTAAGCAAACTGTTTACCACCATTTGGTGTGGAACTTAAGTTAGTGATTCTCCCTGAGACTCCCAGTTATCTACGACTTTTGTGTTGTCTCACAATAAAATTAACTCCCCTGCTGTTAGGATGATGGTTCCCTTTCTTTGAGGCCTGGGGCCAGATTCACATGCTGATGTTAAGGATCTCTAGCCTAATCTGCTCAGCCAAATCCAGGAGTGTGGGGTCTGGTTTTGTCACATGGGACCTGATAGCTCCCTTTCCTATAACATTTGCATATGGCACTGCCCTTTCCTGTGACTTATGTCCTTGCCTATAATTGGGACCTGGCTTGGCTCCAGAGGGTATATAGGGATGGGACATAGGATAGAGGCCCTCTCCTGCCTGCCTCTCTCTCCTGCCTCTCCTGCCCCTCAGCACAGGACACTCTTCCTCATCATGCAATCCCGTCCCCTACTCTCTCTCCACATGGACCATCTAGCTGAGCCGCGGTGAGCATGTACCATGAAAAGATATATGTGTAACTCCTATTGTTCCTTTCTCTCTCTCTCATGATCTCTATATCATTGTTATAATAAATAATAATTATCACTGCACAACTGCCTGTTGAACCCTTGCTGTGAGTATATTAGAAGCTGGCCTCTTCTGATATTACATGACAGTCCTACTCTGTCTTATAGGATATTAATACAATTGACTTGATGACAATAAATCACATATTGTTGCTGTAACTAGGTGCCAGCTATTTGGTTCTAATTAATAGCAACACACTGTACAAGAAGACAAAACCTGCCCTCGAATGTGCTGTTTGATAAATGTCGAAATCGTAACCACAAGATCAGCAGTTCAAAACTGTCAGCTTCTCCAAGATATAAAATGGAGGCTACCTTCTTTCTAAATATTGATGCATCCACTCACTGCCATTGCAGGACTGTACATCTTTATGAAAATGGATATCTTTCCCTAGTCCCATGGAGTAGCTGGTGGTGTTGAAACATTACAAGCAGGGTTAGCAGATCAGAGTTCAACCTACAGTCCCCAGTGGCTATATCTATATCTGTATATGCTGTTGTTTTTTGTGCATCCATTGACTCCCCTCACTCATAGCAACTTCATGTACAAGAAAGGAAATATTGCACATCACATTTTTTCGTGTGGTTGAGTTCATTATTGCAACTACTACATCAATTTATCTCACCAATGTCTTCATTCTTTTCAGTGAAAAATGGGGCAGGGAGGGCAGACCAGCTGGCAGAGACAGGTGTAATGTAAATCCAAAGTCAATTGAATGGATCCACCTTTTGTAGACTCACTGGCCAAACCTGGGATCAATGGGTGATGCAACACGAGAATAAGAAACTAGATAGAAGATGCAGACTCTGCCAAAAGTGAAGGACTGAGAGATGTGAAATTTTCTGTTTCTCTCTGATTGAAAGGCCACATGCCCACAGAGGCATCCTCACTGTCAGGTTGGACTCCTCCTCCAACAAATTGCAAGTTGACAGAAAACTTAATTGCCACCCAATGGGAAAAAAAATTCCTTGACTTCTTATTTTCTGCATTCATTATGATATTACATATTGGTCACCTTGTGGAATTTTGATGTTGGTAATCTTTGATCCTTAGGTGTTTCAAGAGATCTTCACTTTAAGGAAATAGATTTGTATCATCAGCTCATAGCATGCACTTGATGAACCTTTTTGCGAATTCCAATGTTGAAGTCTACATGTAATCCAGTTTCTCAGATCATTTGCTCTGTGCACAAAATGACTATGTGTAGTAAAAAGAATTGAATGTGACACAAACTTCTCCTGATTTAAAATCATACATTATCTTTGCGTTCTATTTATGGACCGATATATACCTTTCCTTTGAGCACAATTAAAATTACTGGGCCTGTCATTCTTCGGAATATTATCCATTGTTCTCTACTATCATGCAGCTAAATGCCTTTGCATAGTCAGTGAGACACAGACATGCTTCAAGACCCACTTGATGTCAAGATGAAACCTACCGTGGCAAATCCTGCTAGACAATCAAATTAAATTCCTCCTGCTGGGTGTAATTAGATAGTCCTTTGTGAAAGATCTTTAGTAAAATATTTTATGTACACAATATTGACAATGTTATTCAATAATATCCAAATTCTGTTTGGTCAGCTTCCTTTGGAATGGACAAAAGTAAGGATCTCCTTCAGTTAATTATCACGGTCGCTGACTTCCAGACATCCTTTCATAGATGCATGAGTGCTTTCAGTGCTCCGTCAGCTTGTCGTAACATGGAAACATGTATGTTGGAATCTAGTCTTCTGCTACTATCTTCAGTGCAGCTTCTACTGTGGCTTTCCAAACCAGTGAATCTTGATCAAATGTTACCTCTTTGAGTGTAAATGACATTTCCTTTGATCATCAGTGATACTTTCTGTATGATTCCACCTTTTGCTCATAGAATCCATCAATATTACAGTTCCAGGCTTATGTGTTTTGCATTATTGGGTTTTGTTTTTTTTGCAATTATTTTCACTTGAGAATTTCTGGGAGTATTTTTTTTCCATTTGAGCCTCTAATTCCATGTCTATACACACTGCACTATAATGCTTTACCTTGTCTTCTCAAACTGCTTCATTCGTTTTCATTTTCATTTTACAACACACCTTTTGAAGTCACTAAATTGCTAGAGCTGTTTAAATATTGATGTTTCCTTTGTGTGGTGAAGTTTTTATTACTTTCAAAAATGAATATTTAAAAATACTTTCCTTTATTAATTGCCTCTTAGTGAATTAGTTTGCTAGGGGTATACAGTAGAGGAAAAAATAGCAACAGCATGCCAGGTAGATTTGAAAAACAGAACACCAAGCCATGCATGCATTTAGAAGATGTAGACATGCACTTCTTAACTAGTAAACTTCAACAACAACAAGGAAATCATTGAAATCCACCTTGTTCAAATTCATCATTGCCTCTTTGATTTTCTTTTGCAAGTAATCATCAGTCATTTATTTGAAAAAATCGTATTGCCTCTAATTTGTTTTCCAGCATGTAGGCAATGTTTTTCAACTAATCATCCGTACTCATTTCCCACTTTACATTCCAATCACCAGTAATTATCAACACATCAATTAAAGGCTGCAAAAGTTTGTAAAATTTTGAATTTCTGCTTAGTTCAGCATTAATGATTACTACATGAATTTGAGCAATAGTTTTGTTATCATTGGGGTGTAATGTACTTGTCCTAGCTTTGACGATACTGTTCTTTCTGGTGCACCCTGAAGCATTCCTTTTTAGCTAAGAATGTGATATGATTTCTCTTCAACTTGTCATTTCCTGTGTACTCGTTTAAATGGTTTTCTGATATAAAATTGCCAGAAACAAAAATAAAAAAATTGCCGGAACCAGTTAATTTCATCTCACCAAGACCACGAATATTGATTTTCAGGCACCATAATTTCAAGCATCGACGTTGCTTATTTCAATTATTAATGGGTCATGTTTGAAACTATTTCCTCTGATTTTTATTTGTGTGTACTCCATCCACTTCACTGAAGTTGACGCTACTCCCAAAAGCCTGCACTTGTATTTTAATTGCCAAAGTGATTGGTCCACTCAGGGTTACTATATCAGATGATGTATGCTACTTGGTCTATGAAGAGCCCTGGTGATGTAGAGGTTATGCATTGGACTGAAATCCACATGGTCCATAGTTGAAAACCACCAGCACCTCCAGAGGAGAGAGACTGGACTTTCTAATCCTATAAAACAGTTATAGTCTCACTACCCCACCTGGGGCTGCTATGAATCAGCATTGACTCAATGCCAGCCCTGGTTTTTTTAGAAGCCAGTCCTTCATTTGTTCTTCCTCCTCTGTCTTAGTCTGAAAACTTTTCTACCTAATGGTATTCAAAATATTGATGGTTTAGAATCTCAGCAGTATTAAAGTCATCACAGTAGGACAAAGTAATAGACAAATGCTATATGTATTTTGGCATGAATTTCAGAATGTCTGTTTAGACAATGCATTACTGCATTTACTTTCCTGGTCAAATACTATTTCTTTGTCTACTGTTATATGTTCTAAAGTAAAACAGTCTCTTTTCTCCCTAGCAAGTAACTTACATATCACATTAATCGATAATTCAATCATAAATAATATCATGGAGGGTTGCACAATCAGCCTCCAAATGGTTCTAGAGCATTCCCCTCCCCATAGTTGAATCACCTTTATGCTGATGTATGCAACCACAATCCATTCTCATGCTCCCTTCCCACTCCCTTTTTCATCATTCTCTCTGGAAATCCCTTTACCCTTCTATTCCCAACACCCTGCCTGTGTTCCCTATATTGCCTTTACCCATTATTATCATTATGCATCCACTCCTGATGTGCTTCACAACTGGAAGTCTCAACAGAAAGCATAATTGTGCTAAGATGGTAAACAGTAAACAGACTAAAATATTAATAACTCATAAGAAGAAAAGGATGTGCAAGAATAATTTAAAAACCAGGGAAGAAGTTTCTGTCATGGAACAAATTGGGTATAATTTAAGCTCCGATGCTTTTCTCCTCACTGTAGTTGAGTCTTGTAATTGTTATCATTGGATCACAGAAACTGGTGTGCTTCCTCCACATAGACTTAGTTGACTCCTCAGTTAAATGTATGCTTGTTTGAATACAAGCCTTTAAGGTGCCAGACACTATTCCAATTGATAGCCAGGCACCATCTGTTTTCTTCACCACATTTTGCTCTAGCATCCTGATCTCCAGTGTTCCTTTCATGCAAGTGAAAATCAAGCAGAGCCACGATTTAAGAATTTATTTTTCTCAAGTTCAGGCTATGATGCAGTGCAAGCCTCAAACCAATTCCTGGATCTTCACCTCAGTCTTATTTATTTATAACAATTTTCTCTAATTTAAGAACCACCTCATAGGACATATCACTCCATAGTTCAACCATTTCAAATCTATTTGTACATTTTTTGTGTACTTGTAAGTGCTTTTGAAAACATACTTTTATATTTTGGACTTCTTCATATAATCTCCCTCTTGTTCTCTTCACCCTGCAATATTTTCTATGTTGTAGGCTCAATATCCTTCATTTTCCCTAAAAGAAAAATTAATACACCTTCTGGAGGGTAAGTCCCAATGGTGACTCACCTCTGAAATATATTCTAATGCAAGCAAGCATAATCAGATTTTAACAGAATGGCCATCGCTGGGTTGCCGGGATAATACATGTCTTATACAGCATACTGGGCATTGATACACCAAGATTCTGCTTGCTCGCCAACCAACAGTACACCAACATTGTATTACTATTTACCCCTAAGAGTTTTAAAGTTCCCCCAACCAGACGTTTATAGACCTGATCCATGAGCAATGAGAAGCAGGGCAAGGTTATGGACACAGACGATAGGTATGTGTCCTCCTGGCTGGCAGTTGTGGTGAGGGTACTGATGGGGGAGGACATCTGATCCGGTTGGCCAGAACAGGTTCTGCAAGCCGACTTCTGTCCCCTTCTTCCTTACCTCCTTCTGCTTAATTCTTGCAAACAATTTCTTGTTCTGCACCGGAAGCAGCACCAGAAACAGAACCAGTTTCTGCAGCTTCCAGTCAAAGAGACTGACAAAGGGAGCAGTAGGCTCCCCTAAGATTTTAATTTTGTGTTTACACAATGTCCAACTTGCCTTACACCTTATTTCACAGGAAGTGTTCTGTTCCTTAAGAAGAGCAACCTGTATATATAAACCAAATATCCCCTTGAAAATGCTAAGCTGCTAACTTAAGGCTGGTGGATGACACCTACCAGAAGCTCACAGGAAGAAAACCTAGCCTCCATAACGATTACATTCCAGGAAATCCTATAGAGAAGTACTTTGCTGCGCTGGTGAGGTGCTCTGATTCCAAATTGACTCTATGGCGCACAGCAATGACAACAGCAACGACAGAAACAGCAGCAGCAACAACAACAACCATATGGCCCCTTCTTGCCTCTAAAAAGGACCATTATCCAGGAACAGATAGCATCATAATATAATAAAATCTTGTTATTATTTTACTATTCTATGAGACTTATTGTTATTGCTATAAATTGTCAATAAGGCAATTTTACTGGGTGGCAACCATAACAATGATTAGTGTCAGACTGGTGATCATTCAGAGGCTGATTAAACAATACCACATTCTTTCTTGTGTGCAGATTTCTTTACAATTCTACTGAGAACAATGACTTATAGACAATGTCTATGTTATTTAGGCTTCATCACCTACTAGCTAAAGTATTCTAAGAAAACTTTCATAGTTTAGGAATTAAATAATTTACAGTCGTGATTATATTTAATTTTTAAAAGTATACTGCCTATATTTATATTTTAAAAGGGATGCAGGATCAGGTGAGAAGAAAACATAATTTGTATGCATTGTATTTTCTGTTACTTAATTATGAAATCAGTAAAACCTAAGTGATCAATTCTTTTTTCCTCATTCCCTTTGTGGGAATTTTGATAGACTTTGCAAAACAGAGAACTGATTACATGTTTTGTCAAAAAATAAAAGCCAGATACATGTTTTGTTTTGTTCATTTATCCCAGATGCATTCACATGGATTTCTTTGAAACTAGTAAAATGAGCCCATCTCTGCAGAGAGAAGCGAGAACAGTGTCTTTCTCTTTTTATTTTCATAATGCTGTAACTGAAGTCAATGGTGTTTAGGCAGGCTCTAAATTGTTAGGTGGGAACTAACAAAGGAAAGGTGGCTGTCTATGATGAAAATTATAATGGAAATGAAGAATGAATGAATGAATAAAAATGATGTAACTGGTATTCAAGATGTATCTAGTATTACATAATCAAAGCAGTATTCCAGATACACAGTCAAGTAGAATACTATTTACAATAGGATTAGATAGATCGATTTTCAAAATAATTCTATTAGCACAACCAGTATTGAAAATATGTACCAACTACCAAGGCTAGCGAAGACAAAATTGAAGAATTTTTTCTACATCTTCATTCTTAAATTGGTCAAACAAATAATCAAAATGTATTGATAATTATTGGTAACTGAAGTGCAAAAGTTGGAAATAAAGGGGAAAGCACAGTAGCTGGAAATATTTTCTTAGTAATACATCTTAAACCTGATATCACAAACAGAAGTTTTCAAGATCAATAATTCTTCCCTGGAAATAACCTCAAAATAGCAGAAGTGGGATTGTATACATGGATCCTTCAGATGGAATGCACAGACATTTAACTGACTATATCTGTGACACAAGACAATGGATAAGCTCGATTTCAATAGTTAATGGGAACCCAGAGAATGGATGTGGATCAGTCCATCAATTGCTCATGTGTACATTAAAGTTGATGCTGAAGAAAATGTAAACAAGTCTAAATATGACTTTGAGAACATTCCATTGGAATCTTCAGAAATTTTCAAAAAAATATATTAGACACTCATGATGGAAGAACTGATGTGATGTGGGAGGACATTGAGAGCACCATTCATGAAGAAAGCAAAGGAGTTGCTTGGTATCAGAAGAGATTCTGAAACTTGCTCTTAATCACAGAGTATTTAAGACAAATGGAAGAACAAATGAAGTCAACCACCCAAATAGAAAATACCAAAGGAAATTACAAGAAGACAAAATAAAATATTATAATGAAATGTGCAAACACCTGGAGATGAAAAACCAGAAAGGAAGAACACACTCAGCATATCTTTAACTTAAGGTATTAGAGAAAAAAATGCAAGACTCATGTAGCTGTATTTAAAGATTCTAGGGGCAAGCTATTACATGACACAGGGAGCATCAAGAGAAAAAGGAAAGAATCCACAGTCACCATAACAAAGATAGCTTGTGGACATTTCCAGATATGGCACATAAGCAAAATCCAATGGCGTGAAGCAAGAAATCCAAGTAGCACTGAAAACATTAGTTAAAAGCAAGTCTTCAGGAATTGTTGCAATACCAATTTAAATGTTGATTCAACAAATTCATGAAGCATCAGACACTTTGACTCATCTATGCCAGGGAATTTGGAGGATAGTTAGTTGTTCAACCAACACGAGAAGATCTTTACTTGTACCCATTCCAAGGAAAAGTAACCCATCAGAATACTCCAAGTTATAACAATAGCATTGATATCACATGTCATTTTGTCCCTTAATATTAAAAATGACAATTTCAATAGAACATTTCCAAAGAATTTCCCGACCTTTTGGTCATATTCAAAAAAAGGATGTTGGAAAACGTATATTATTGCTTGAATCAGATGGATGATGTCTTAAAGTAGTGAACACTAGAAAGCTGTTTATTGGCCTATTTTATCATTTTATTGGGAGCTCATATATCATTTTTCACTATATATAAATACACATATTATGCTAAGCATCTTCACATGCCTGCTGCCATTATCATTCTCCAAACATCTGCTTTTCCACTTTAGCCGTGACATAAGTTTCTTATCCTTTCCCCACCATCCTTGGTCCTCCTCCCCCACCAACCCTAAATATTTTGTTAGAATTGTTTTGTCATGTCTTACATTGCCCAAAGTCTCCCCTTACTCACTCCTCCAATGTCTGTACTCCCAATAGGAGTTTATGTGTAGATCCTTGTAGTTGGCTCCCGCTCTCTACCCGACCTTCCCTCCACCCATCCAATAGTTCCACTTTTACTCCTGGCCTCAAGGGGTTCATCTGTCTTGGGTTCCAGTATTTCCATTTTCCATCTCTACCAGTGTACCTACTCCAGTCCAGCTGGATTTGTACATAGAATTAGGACCATTAGAGTTGGTGGGAGGAAGCCTTCATTAACTAGAAGAAAATTGTATGCTTCATCACCACCTCACCGCAACTTGACTGTCCTGTCTCCTCCCCATAAGTCTATTCAATGGTATTTTATTATGTAGATCATAAATGAAGAAAAATGTGCTTGAGGTCGTATCTTTACCATACTTATTCAATATTGAAAAAACAGATTATATGAAGAAGCCAGCTGCCTCAGGATTGAGAGAGGGCTTGTTAGCAGCCTTCAATATGCTGATAACACAACTTTGCTTTCTGAAAATAAGGAAGACTTTGTCATAGGGTAGTAATCCTGGAACAATTCCAGGAAACTCCTCTATGTACAAGAAAGAACTATAGATAAAGAAGCAACTTTGTTTGTTTGGCATCACTGCCCTCTGGTGGTGGGAGTAGGAGGCACAGCCTTTGCCCCTGTGGAGCTGGAATTGAATCTCCATCCCAGTGGGCCACAGTCCCGTGCACAACCACTACGCCACCGCCATCGGGGCTCAGCCAAGGAGAAACTTTGCCTCAGAAAGGAGCCCCTGTCCAGTCCAACTCAAGTCCAAGGATACAATGATAGTCCCTGAGACCCTCTTAAATTTCATATGGTGTATAAAGTGATGTCAAAAGGTTATCCAGAAATCAGAAAGATGGCAGACGTTGGGATCAGAGTCATAAACCAAAATCAGTGGAAACGCAGGTTTCTGGAAACTCTTTGGATACAGCGGACCACAAAGGACCACCTCTCTAGGCAATCAGCTTTCTAGTAGGCAGGAAGTCAGAGGGACAGGGAGAGAAAGGGCAGTTCCTGGAGACACTCTTAAACAAACAGCTTAGAACATCAAGGAGGTGTCAGTAGGCTCCAAATTGAGTGACAAGTTTGACTCCACCCCTAGGCAGAAATATGTAGCTTATATAATCCCTATCTACCACACATTTGAAGCATTTGCTGATGAAAATCAAAGGATATAACCTTTAATTATGATTATATTTCAATGTAAATAAGACCCAAATGCCCAGAATTGGACTAATAAATAACCTAATAAATGGAGAAGAGTTTAAAGTTGTCAAGAATCTGCTTTGTTTGGATCCACCATGGATGCTCTTGAAATCAGCAGTCAAGTTACCAAAAGGTAAACTGCATTAGATTATTTGCCCCCTCACAAGATTCCTTGAAAGTGATAAAAAGCAAGGAGACTGCTTTGAAGTCTAAGGCGAGCCATGTTTTGGTTTGCTTGTGTTTTTCAGTCACCTCATATTAAGGAGACCAGGTGTCCCACTTTTTAACAAATCAACAATATCCCATGGTGTTTTAAAATTAAAATAAATTTATTACAATACTGTTTTTGCATTCTATGAAGATTTTACTTGCCTCCTGTCAATGGTATAGCACTTAAAATCTGGTCGCTTTACTCATGTGCATATGAAAGTTGGACATTGAATAAAGAAGACTGAGGAAGCATCAGTGCGTTTGAATTGAAATGCTGTCAAAATATATCGAAAATACTATTGACTGCCTAAGGAACCATCAAATCTGTCTTGGATTAAATACAGCCAGCATGTTCCTTAGGAGTAGTGATGATAAGATTTTGTCTCAAACACTTTGCACATGTTGTCAGGAGAGACCAGTCCTTGGAGTGGGACCTCATACTGGGTAAATTGGATGGGTTGCAACGAAGAGAAAAGTCTTTGAGAAGTTGGATTGACAGAGTGGGAGCAACAATGGGTTCATAAAACCCAACAGAAAAGCATCCTGTGAGGATGGCATAGGACCAGGCAGGGTTTCATTCTGTGGCAAATAGCATCTGAGTCAGAACAGACTTCCTAGTGCGTAGCAGCAAGAACAACAACAACAGTATGTAAGAGCCCAAGGACTAAGGGGAAGACTGACTTGAACTTACAAGTCACTTCCTCTGAGAAAAATGTGGTGGCCTGTTTCTGTAAGGCTGATGGCATTGGAAAACCTATGTAATAGCTCTACCATGTTCTATTGGGTCACATTGTGTTGTGTAACAAACTAAGAGGAAAAAGTTTTGGTAAGCATGCATGGAGCATAGTATGGGAGAGGGGTGTTAAAGTGAAGTATTGTTGAAAAATAGGCAGCATTTTTAAAAAGAGAAAGACCATGCATTTTATTTTCCCCTCTTCAAGGATTTTCCCCTATGCATATATGATCTATAGTTCCCTTACCTTTAAATTCATCCAGGCTTCTGTGTCATTTATACAAGGAAAATTTGCATGCATAAGTACATGGATCTAATCAGGGAACACGAGTATCCTGTGACCAGTGCTCAGGGCATCTTCCCAGTCATTAGTCACCAGTGAAGAGCTCCAGTCTGTCCCCTGTGCTGCAGCTTGGCTCTGATACTCCAATCTCTGTGAAAATAAAAATATTAACTTGCACCTTCACCACAAACGGGACTGTGCTTGTGGGTTGTTCCAGAGAAACAACTGCCTTTCTACGTCTGGCTGTGTTAAAACTTCCCCTGCCATCTCTTACAACTCTTGTAGTTTGAACAAGAGACAAAAGGTCACTCTACAAAACTGATACAATCCTACAGCAGACCCATAGGGGCTGCGTGCAATACTGAGGCTAAATACCAAAGGTAATTCTTCCCTAGAAAAATACACTGGTGAAAATGACTCAGTAGTGGACTTAACTGACTTCTTTCTTATTTTGTTTGTTGGTGGGGTTTGGAGATCTTTTAAGGGGAAATAATAGAATAATAGTTTATCTAGCAAAGGAACAAGAAGTAAGTTAATCACAATGTAGTGAGACAAACACAAATATTTCTAGCTAAAGTAATCGTTTTAGTGAGTTCAATATATATAGGCATCAATCAATTATCATTTTAAAAACTTAATTTATATCCAATACTCAATTCCAGAGTGATTCCATATAAAAAGAAGAGAAAAATGTGCAAAAGAAAAGTTATCCCTTCCAACAACTTAGGTACTAACACTATAAATGTTCTAACTGGAAAGTCTCAGGAATTTTTTAAGTCTCAGTATTTTTATCATCAGAAAATATGAAAAAATGGCAATTGATTTATTTTTCATCTTTCTTTCTCCCCCCCCTATTTATATTTCTTGCCTTTTCCATTACACCCTTTTGGAGTAGTAAACTCACTGCTTTTATTCTCTAAGAAGCAACCTTATTTTCTATTGCAGTGTAATTTCTTATCCTAGATTTGTGTAAAAAGATATCTTGACATCCCATACTGAAAATGACTCATGTATGGATCATAAAGAATTTATGGTTTTATCAGATCATTTCAATTAGTTATTACACTTAATAACCAATTTCAGAAAAAAAAAGCATTGTGGCATAGAGACATATGGAATTAAGACCCAGGATTTCAAACAAATTCAATTTTTTTGTATACTTTAAGAGAGTTTCATTGTGATGCAAACAAGAATGATAAAACTGACTCAAAGATTTCAGCTTTCCCAACTTTGTAGTGAATGCTGTCTTTGTAGTCACAGCCTAGAAGATCTCTTATCCTATCAATCTCACAGTAGAATGGGTGCCTTAAATCTAGAAGCCTGTCCATTTGGAGTTCAGGACTTCTGGATCAGAATGACCTGGCACCACACTGTAATGAGTCAAGTGGTCAGACACTACCTCATTGTGAAGGAAAAATTATCCTGTCAGAGGACCAGGAATAATGATTCTATTATGGACAGTTTAAATTTATTCATTTCAATGACAACCAGGCTGCACATGCTGTAAGGGCATAACTTTCACAGTTGGAGCCATTGTTCTTTAAGTAGAGGCGGCATGCAAATCTCTTAAAGATAAATAAAATATTACTTCTCTGGGATGACTGACAGTTTTATTTGGACAGGGAACTTTCAAAAATTTGAAATAATGAAACCATTTCTATTTTCTTAATTGCTTAATTTTTTCCATCCCACAAAAGCTGAAAAGCTGCCTCAACACTCTAAAAACTCTTGTAGATGTATCTGTTTGATATGCTAATTACAAACATGTGTTCTTTTAATATATATATATATATATTCCCATGTCATCTACTTTGTATAATTCTACTTAATTTTATTTTTACATTTATTTATTTGGAATAAAGTATTGCCCATGATAAATGAGAATGTTGTTGCTTGAGCAAATATGAAGAAATATCAAGAAGGCGACATTCTGAGAAATATCTAAATTAATGCCACAGAGTTGATGTGTAGTTCCTTCCCAAGGCAAAAGAACAAGTCCTAATGACAAATTCAACAAAGTGAGATATACTGTTAGTAGCAAGGTCTCTGACATCACTTTAGCTTGCTATTTTTCTGGCACTTATCATAATAAAGTTACCTGTGCAGCTAAAGGCCTCATTTCTTTATCTTGTAGACAACACGGACCAGAATCACAGAAAATCTATGGACAAAGGCCTGACAAAATCAACAGCATACATGGATGCACATGTGCTGGGCAAAGTGGATGATTCATTGCATATGTAATGAATTTTGATACCTCCTCGATCAATCGCGAAATATATTTTTATCACTCTCTGGATTTTCTTGTTAAAGTGATAGATGAATGTCTGTGTCAATGAAAAACATCCACATGAGGTAAAACCAAAGTTTTTAAATGAAAGTCTTACAAACGACATAGGAAAATGTCTGGGTAATTGTCACTTTGCCTTGTAGGAATTTTAAAAAGACAACGTTTTTGACTTCTTAGTCATATATGTATGTATTTTCTGTCATATGCAAGAATAAATCAATGGGTAATGTCTAGAGGTGGGGAGATTTGCTAAGAGGAAGACTAAATTTTCTATGGAGGGAAAAGTGAATATTTTTACTATCTATCTTATGTCATTAGAAAATGTGCATGAACTGTACAGTTTGCATTGCATAGGGATTATAAATTATTTTTTTAAATGACCATAGAAATACAGTCCAATGGTATTTTCAAATTCAGTTGGTGGGTTTTCATTTGTTTGAGTTTAGGATCTAGCCCCTGCTGAGGAGTTCATGTGGTATTGTAGGCTAGGTGCTAGACTCTTAAACATAAGATGGGCAGTTGGAAACCACTGGCCACACTGCCTGTCCTCCAGGGTGGCTATAAGTCAGTACCAATTCTGTGAGAGTGAGTTTTCAAAAAAATATCTCACAACAGGCACAATAAAGCACAGTGGATATGTGAAAATAACCCGAAAAATAAATAGCTTTTCTAGGATTTATTTGAGTAGACATTAAAGTAGGATATGATCCCTGTAACATGTCAAATATAGGATTAGCAAAGCACCTCTGCAAATACTATTTTCTTGTTTCTTTTCAAAATCTCGTGAAAAGTATAAAATGATTATGATAAATATTTCCATTTTTATGAAGGAATGCATTTTTAAAATGTTATCTAAATTTCTCAATATTATTTGGATTGTGAGTAGCAAGCAGTGTTGAGAGAAAGCACGGTGGGGCTGTGAGGTAAGCATCATACTGCTAACCTCAAAGTAAGCAGTTGAAAATGACCGTCCATGGGTTCGGGAGCAGTGGGCAGGGCCGAGGAAATGTTTCTGCGATGATTTGCAGCCTTGGGGGCTGCATATAACACCATGTGAGTCCAGATTGACTCAGTGGCAGTGGGTGGGCTTGGTAGTGTTGAGACTCATGTAATTCTTTTCTAGCTGTTTCATTCTTGTAGCTATTTTTGCAAACAAAGAAGAGAAAAAGAAAGAAAGAGAGAGAGGGAGGTGGAAGGGAGGGAAAGAGGGGAAAGGAGAAAGGGAAGGAAGGCAAAATCAAAGGGAGTACTTAAGGATAGTCCCCTTCTAGATCCCCCTTCCATTCTTTTAGGGAGAGCAATCCGACACAGTATAAAGACCAGCCTTTTTCCTGTAAAGAATCGTAGTCTCGGAAACGCACAAGAGGAAATTCTACCCTGTCCTATAGACTCTCTATGAGTCACCATTGACTTTATGGCAGTGAGTCGACCTAGGTGACTCTAGGGGACATTTCAGATCTACGCTGTGGGTCACTCAGCGTGCGAAGCCACTTGCCAGCATGCAAGAGTGGTAAACTGTATAGAATAATAGAATGCAATGGGAGGTGTTGAGGATAGCAGTGCTTGAGTTCATTAGATAGCATTAAGAATTGCCACGAAGATGGCCTCATTAACCATCAAACAAATAAACATTAAGAGAAATCAAAATTGAAAAACGTGAATTCAATATAATCTAGATTTGATCCCATCTATGATATGTTTGAGGAACCATTCAAATAAATGAGATTTCTGTGCAATTTCCTGCTAGATAAAGAAGTATGCAGCATGGGCTGAGCCCCAGTGGTGTAAGGGGTTGAGTGCAGGACTGTGGCCCCTGGGCTTGGCGGTACAAACCCAGCAGCGGCTCTCAGGAGCAGCACTGGGTAGCACCCATGACCACCAGAGGCAGTGATGCCCCTCCCCCCCCAGAAAAAAGAAGTATGCAGCACAATATCAGGCTTTAGCATATTAAAATTTATAGAATGTATGCACACAAACTCTAAAGAAGAAAGTAAAATGGGTTTAAAATACTGTAGTTTCATAATGATGACACACAGCAAGCAAATCAGGCTAAATAGAACCAACCCCTATGGTTTCCAAAGGAGTCATGGTGGCATAATGAATTATGTCATGGTCTGCTAATTGGGAGGAGTTCAAAATTAAAGATGTTCTGTGGGAGAAAGATGAGACTTTCTACTCCCTGTAAAAAAAATATTACAGTCCCAGAAATCCCCAGGGCCAGTATTACCCTACCCAAGGTGGTCACAAGGAGGAAGAAATGACTTGATGGCAAAGAGTTGGTTGTAGAGGATTTCCAAAGCTGTAACCATTATGGAAGCCAAGTGTTACGTTTCTCAGGCAAAGGACATAGTGGGTCTGGATTTCCTTTGACAGCCAAGAGTTTTAACCACTGAGCATTATCCACCAGGTTTCCCTTAAATAGAACCCAAACTATACTAAATTGCTTATGTAGAATAGATTAGTGATCAGAAAAGAAAGTTATCTGGCTCTAGAGGAATGAAAAAGACTTTAATATGATTTTATTATTCATCCTCAAATATAAGCCAGTGAGTAACCAGTTTTATTTTTATCCCAAACACATTTTGTGAAGCATGATTAATTTTTCACTTCAATGGTAACTAAATCCTAGAACAGACTGCCAAAAGGTTTACTAAAGCCTAAATGTGTAAATGTTATAGTTTCTAGGTTCTGATTGTTAATGCATTTACTTACCTGGAGGAAGTGAGGAGTTATATAAGTCTTAATGCAGTGCTTTTTAGCATGTGAGTCTGTGAATAAGTTCTAATATTAATTATTTAAAATTCTATAAAGTATCAATTTGAAAGTTTCTTTTAAAGTAAGAAAAAGGATCGTTGAGAAAAAAAAGAAAAGAAAAAGGGTCATATGTTAATTGTTCAACCCCATGAGTCACTCCATGGCAGAAAAATGAAACTTCCTGTTACCTTAGTTATCTTCGACCTCAGAACAATAGATCTGGGTCCCTGTGAGTTGGAATCACCTTAATGATAGTAGGTTCAGGTTTTTTGGTTTTGTTTTCAAACTTTATGGGAGCACATAGTCAAGTTTATTCCCTTGTTACAAAAGCTGGTGGACTCAAACTGCTCATTTAGATTTACAATGAAGCACATAACCAAATCCTATCAGATTTGTTTGTTTTTTATGTCTCATAAGCCAAGTGTACAGAATAGTGTAAAACTGGCCCATAGAATTTCCAAGAGGGTCTTGTTATTGGAAGCAGACTCTCACATCTTTCTCCCATAAAGCTGTTGATAGAATCAATCTGTCAATACTGTTAGAAGTCTAGCACTTAGCAACTCTACCACCAACGTTTCAGGTTATGATCTTCCTGTTACTTTTGTTAGGTTCCATCATGTCAGTTCTAAGTCATCATAACCCTGTGAGTCAGGAGACTAGGAATACAAGAAAAAAAAAAAAACACTACCTGTCCTGGAAGAGGAAAATTTCACGATTGTTAGGTCTGAGCAAATTATATCAGGTACTGGATCAATTTATCTTTTTTTTTGTTTTGTTTGCTTTGTTTTTGGGGGAGGGGGCATCACTGCCCTTTAGTGGTCATGGGAGCTACCCAGTCTTGCTCTTGGAGAACTGCTGCTGGATTCGAACCACCAAACCTGTGCACCGCCGTCCCGCACTCAACCATCAAATTATCATTTCAATGGATCTTCCTCTTTTTCACTGACCCTTTACTTAGTCAAGCTTAAAGTCCTTCTATAGGGAGAAGTCTCTCAGATAATATGTCCAAAGTAGGTGACACACAGTCTTAGAACCATTGCTTCAAAAGGGCAGAAGAAGGGTGAGTGTGATGATAGGGTAGGAATAAAATAAAAGGAAATAGATGAAAGATCTAGGAAGCAAAGATACAGAAGTACAGATAGATATACAGATATTAATTCATAAAAATAGAGGTATTAAATGGAAAACTCAAGGAAGTGGATGGATATTGGGGTCTCTGGCTCAAGCCCTCCTTGATGCAAGAACACTTCTATAACAAGCCGACATCTATGTTTCTCACCCTCTTGTCACAATCACTGAAGACAAAATGGGTGCATCAGCAAATGTGGTGAAAAGAGCTGAAGGTGCCTGGCTATCAAATGATGTAGTATCTAAGGTCTTAAAGACTTAAAGTTAAAGAAGCAGCCATATAGTGGAGAAGCAACAAGCCCACTTGGAAGAAGCACACCAGCCTGTGCAATCATGAGGTGTTGGCAGAATCAGGGAACAGGCAGCAGAAGACTCCAAACAAACCTATTTGTTGAGAATGAAGGGGATTGGAGTAGAGATTCAAAATCCATCTGTAGACAATAGGAAAAGCCATCTCAGAAGCACCATAAGGAAAGGATGAGTCAACCAGGAAACAGTATAGCACTGATGAAAGACATGATATGTGTCTGGTTCATTGAGGTTTCCTCAATCCACACTATCAAGATCCCAGGCCTCTCATTAAGTTCTCCTAGACCAAAGCATGTACACTGGTACAGATAAGAGTTCATGAGACCTGGAATCCAGGTCTTGTAAAATTCTCAGGAACAGAATTAGGAGTAATGATACCAGGAGAGTAAGAGAAGGTGAGAGAAGGAGGGGAAGGGAGAAACAGATGTAATGTTTGACTTATAGCCCCCACCCGCTGGGTGGGCGGGACACAAAGAGAAATGTGCTTCAAGGGAGGCAGTGGTCAGTGTAAGATAAGAAACCAATGATAATCTATAATTTATTAAGTGGTTATAGAGATGGTTATATAGAAAGGAAAAAAAAAGAACTGATACTAAGTGCTCAAATAGAAAGTTTTAGAAAAGTTTAAAGTTTAGAAATTAGGATGGCAACATATGTGCAAATATACTTGATACAATTGATGTATGGAATGTTGTAAAAGCAGTAAGAACCCTAAAAAAAGGTAGAAGGAGAAGAAATGCAGTAGTTGGTAGTGGAGGTAGTAGTAGTAGGAGGAGGAGGAGGAGGGTTCTGGCTCTATTTCCTTCAAGATAGATTTGTTTGTTCTAGCAGCTTAAGGTACTTTGACTATTTTTCACCAACACTATCATTCAGTTATATCAATTTTACTGCATTCTTCCTTAATCAGTAGAGATTGAGTAATACCATGAATTAGGTCAGTTGACCTCAGCACTGTAAAGATATCTTTTTACAATATGCAGCAATATGTGATATCTCACTCATAATGAAATTTCAAGTGATCAATTATCTGATGGACATCATTTGATAATTTCAGCACTTAGTCAAAAGATAAGATGCAGTAGAAAACCAATTTAATATCAACATAAGGACCCAAGGATATATATTATTTCATTGATTAGAAGATATCAATTTCAAGAACTCTTAACATGTGCTTTGTAGGATAAGTAGATCTTGAGAGGATGAAAATAGATATATTGCAATAATAAAAATTTTCTAAACAAGAAAGTGTATTTTAATTCACATGTCTGTGTATTTGGGATTATACTTGTTTATCTCCACCATTTTTCAATTTGGGTGTTTATTATTCTATGCTACAGATGGAAAACTACATTATCACTACACGTGTAAACACTGCAATATAGAAGAAAGTATCTTGGTGTCAAAGGTGATAACTGAATTTTAATCCTGATTTAATGTTTACATAGATTTAGATGCTTGTTAAAGCTAGGTAGATTCTCCAAAAGTCACTTCCTATATTTAAAAATATGATAGATTTTCACAAAGTCCATGCATATATGGAATGAAAGATAATGGAAACTTTTCAAAAACTATCTAAAACCCCCTCATAAATAAAATGGCTTATAATTCATTAATATCCTTTTCAAGACAAATATCCAATGAATAAATCATGTTTTTGAAATTGATAGTTTCTCTTATTTAAATATTAAAACAACTTTATTTTTTGATAGCTGTGACTTTATTAGCTGGTTCACATAATTCATTGTGTAAATCTGCACATAATTCTCAATTGAACAGCATTTGATATTTACTGCACAGTCACAGTATTTATTCAAAAGAAAACTTAAGATCATGAAAATGTTAATTTCAATTCTTTTTTTGTTTTGTTGTTTGTGGCGTTCATGTATCTATGCCAATTTTATGATTGGAATGTGGAGGTGGAGTCTGGTCTGTTAACCTGGAGACAGACATTGAGTAGCTAATGAGACCTTTTTGTGAGCATGACTTACGCCAGAGACTTCTGGGAAATCTCACGATATTTCCCTTGTGGAAATGAGAGGCCATCTCCCCAAGTGTTGGGAGTCAGTCTCCGAGATGACAAACTAAGGACAAGACAAAATGGCAGCACCTGAGGAGCTAGAAGAGCCAGAGGAGAAGCCACGTAGCATTACCCTAATGGGACCAGACCTCTGACCCCAGAAAAACCACAAAGAGGGTGCTGCCAGAGCTGAGTTGCTTCTATCACCACTGGATGCTGGTGATGGACCATGAGCCCTGGAAGCGAGGAGCCATGGGGAGACCCCTGTCAGCGTCGGGACACTGCAACCACTGGCCTGTGGCTCCCTGAGTAGGAAGGAGACTTTATAGACTGGTATCGGGCATATGGGCTAACATCGGACTTATGACTTTGAACTGGACTGGGTTGGGATGCTTTCTCTATGTTCCATTCCTCTTGTGTATAAACCTTTCCCTTATATCCATATGCGAGTCTATGAATTTGTTTCTCTACTCTGCCTGGACTAACATATTGTTAGATACCATAGAGTAGATTCTGGTTCACAGTGACTTTAGGTGCAATTAAAGGAAAGACTTATGGGCTCTGTGTCATACTGATAATTGTTACTATGGTTGAATCCATTATTGCAACCACTATAGAGGGGTTTCATCTTTTTTGCTGACACCCTACCAAGTACGCTATCACTGGGCATAGTTCCACCCTTCCTATGTGAACTTTATCATTTAAAATCTCTAAATGCAATGGCTTCTCCCTTCAAAGAGGCCTTAAGAAATAAGAGCAATTGTGAGGATGGTGCAGGGTGAGGCCGTTCTTGCTCTGCTGTGCAGAAATTTACTACGAGTCAGAACCAACTCAATGGCATCCAACAGCAACTAACTGTCTCTCTTTATGGTAGCTTTACTAATATTTTCTTTTTTTTCCATTTTTCGAGGTTATCAAAATGCCTGGGAGGGAAGATTTGCTCTGATTGAGGAGGTTAACAGTCTCCTTGTAGATGAGTGAACACTTCACCAGGATCAGGACTTTGCCGAGAGCTCATCACTGACTTGAGTTACAGTTTAACAATAAAGGTGATTTCATTCATTATTTTCATTTTAGATAAAACAGTACATAATTACATCACCTTTTAACATGAACTAGCTTCTGTAAAACATTCTTATAAAAATACATTCCTATATGTCTAAAAGATAATCAAAACTCCACCTAATAAGGATCTGGCATTGGGTATTGTATTTTTAATAATTAGTATTTTTAAGTATATTTATTTTCCATCTGCTTACTATACATTTCTTTCTAGGATATACTTCAAAGTACTGTCTTAAAGCAATAATTATATTTGCACTGGGTAATTCCAATATTGAAGCTATCAATATCCATTCATTTTTAATTTTCACTCATACAAACAGTAATCCCATCATTTCCTATAGAAAGCTGTCTCTCCATAAATTTATAGAATTTTTTAGTTCATCATAAAATTTTCTTATATATAAAAGGAAAAAACCCAAAATTTGAAAGCCCCTACATTTTCCCAGAGTCAGTTGAGTGCATAGCAACACCATTGGTAGCTTGTTTTTTGTATGTTTGTTTGTTTTTTGGGGGGCATCATTGCCTTCTGGTGGGAGTGGAAAGTCCAGCCTTGCTCCTAGAGGTAGCTTGATTCATGTCTTTCTAATTGTGTCATTGTAGGCTTGTTAAATCAATGGAAGATAATTAGAACCCCAAACTAAAACTCTGGCTTAACTGCATTAAGAGTCCTAATAGTCAGAAATATATACAATATATACATAAATATATATATATGTCATAATGTGCAATCTATTTTAAAATTGACTGATATTTTAGGATTAAAACTAAATTTAGAGGATAATGGGAAAATAGTTGATGTGTCATACATTTTGTAACTTTCTATGGTTTCATATTTCAAATATATATATTTATTCATGTGAAGATTATTTATAATAATTCTTAAATGCTTAAAATGCATGTACATGAATGGCCATTGCAGTATTAACCATGGAAGACAAAGGTAGAAACAATTCAATTATCTTCCAACTAATGAATGGGTAAGCAGAATATAGTTCATACATATAGTTTATAAAAAGGTATACAATTTTTGTAAAATCTGGATATACCTTGAAAATATACCAAGTGATTTAAGCCTGAGATAGCCATGATAAATATCATCATATATTATATAGTTCTACTTGTATGAGGTATTTAGAAGAGTCATCGGGTCAGAAAATAGACAAAAGTGTACATGGGACTGGATAGAGGAGAGAATGGGGAAGAATTGCTTAATTCTACAGCCTGTATAATTAGTTACAGGGAGTTTCAGAAATGAATAGAATGTCCCCATTTAATATCAGCCCTAGTAAATGGTTTGGTGGAGAATGAGCTGTGATTTTTTTATAACTGTTAAGTGCTCTGATAAGCAGTTGGGACATTTTATTCTTCAGCATTATTTCTATAACCTAAAAGAGCTGACAATGTATGAGCCCCTAATAAAATGATTTAGAAACAAACAAACACAGAAATGTTGACTAAGAAAGAATGGAAGCTTTCATGAAGTTTAAAAATAATAAGTCTGACCAATATTATCTGTATTCTGGAATATCCCAGCAAGTCTGTCCTTACATCTTACACATTTTTTTAGGCAGAGTGTGGGCGTGGGAGACTGAACCATGTAAGAAACAAAGACAACTGGATATGTTTCACTTGCTTTCTATGTAAATGAGCCATTCAGTTGCTTTCTATACATCTTCCCAATAGTATGCCAACTCTATGTCTACATTATGCTTTTTGTGTGTTTATCAACCATGAAAACAGGCTATTGCTCTGATGATCCACTGAAGAGAAAACAATAGTGATTTAAAGTTTTATTATTTGCACTACTGTTCTCAATCCTATTTTGTATATATCATGTATATTATAACCTGGTGAAACCTGTTTGACTGTCAACAGGCTGCCAAGCTAGTGTGTTAGTTACATAACTTCATGTCAACTTAAAGATGCATAAAAATGAAGGAGTCTTGGAGTATAGCTTGTCAATCAAGTTGACTCTGATGACCTAACTTGGAGGTGTGAACAAGAGGCCTGTTTCTTTTTCTATCTCCTCTGTCCCCTCGTTCCACCCCTCTCTTCCCTCTTCCCTCTCTCCACCTTCCTGTTTGCCAGGCACTCTGAATTCTGCAGAGTCCTGTGACGTTACCATTGAATCCACAGGATATTGCACCCGTGGGCCTGTGATCTTCTGCATTCTGAAGCACCGCATGAGTCTGCAGAGGAATTCATGGACCAGTGTTGAACTAATGAACTTGAGTTGGAATGGGCTGGGATCTTTTCTTGGGATACAGTTACTTCTGGATATAAAGTTCTCTGTTATACATATGTGGGTGTCTCTGGATTTGTTTCTCTAGCCAGCGCAGTTTGACACAGCTAGTAAGGAGGAAAAGGAAGGAAAGAAGGAAGGAAGGAAGGAAGGAAGGAAGGAAGGAAGGAAGGAAGGAAGGAAGAAAAAAATAAACACATCTTTTGGGTGGCAGAGAACTTGCCATTTTAGCAATGCTTCATCCCCTTTATGATATTCATTTGCATCCTAAGGTGGGATTTTGAAACTTAAACTATTTTTGCGTGAATAGTTTGAGTTTCCAAGTAGCAGTTTTATTTCTTGTTTCTTTACTGATCAAGTCTCCTGTGACTTTTCTATGTACTTCTCTGACCAGGAGAGAGAGGTGTGTTGGCCAACTTGGTTGCAAACTCCCTGCACTGACCTTTTAGAACCCCTTCTGGCTCTGACTGCTGGAGATCGTCCTCTTCTCCGCTGCATCTGTTTGTGCTCTCTGAAGCACTGTTTGCATTTAATTTTAAAATGTCTCCTTCTATTATCTTCTTCAGATTTTGAATCTTTCTTATGCCACTTTCATTTACACTTCATACTTCCCAATTCATCTTTTTCCCCCCTGAGTACATTTTAAAGTCTGACAAAAGATGGTAACTGAAAGTGAATGAGTGAAAAAGAAAAAAAATAAGAAAAGAAAGAAAAAAATTAGAGTAGACTGAAGTGTCAAAGACATTGTATCACAGATTTTGAGTTTAGACAAGATATTTCTTCTTGAAACTTTTGTTAAAGAGGTGCAAAGAAATTTAAGTGAAAGTGAATAAAGTAACCTACTAAAGAGTTCAAGATAGCAATCGCAAGATTCAAGACTGTTGATTGATTGTCATATTCTAGGAATCCAAGCGGTTAATCAAGCTACCTACATAACCAGCAGAGAAACTCTGATATGCACAGGTCAGTAATTATGGTTTATGCCTTAAAATCTCATTAAATTAGAATTTTATGTAAGTGGTTTTACCTCCATAAATTTAGAATCTTACTATTTCATGTAGATCTTGGGTGGATCATCCTCTTAACAAGTTCACTTTTAAACCGAAGTTTGTCAGTTTTAGTGCATTCAGAGGAAATTTCTCATTATAACTGATACTTATTAGTGACCATATTTATTTTTGAAGGGAATACTACATAGTTTAAAATAAAGAAACATTTTATATCAGGGTTTAATTATTTTACCATAACTATTCAATCTGTATGCTGATTCAATATTGTAGGAAAGTAATTAGTCTAATTGAAGTTAAAAATTTAATTGAAGATCATTAAAAACAATTGAAGAATTACATATACTGGGAACTGCCAGAAACTCAAGTTGGATTCCGAAGTGATTTTGGAATGAGGAATAAAAAAATAGTCAGATGAATTTTGGCATAAACAAAGAATGTCAGAAAGAATGTTTAGCTATTTTCTTAACTATGCAAATATATGAGAGAATACCCCCCAAAGATAATTTTTTCCAAAGCTATATGTTTCATTTGTTTTACAAAAAATGTATTCCATTCATTACACTTAATACATTTATCAAATCTGTGATTCTAATCTTGGAAACATTTTTCATACTCATCGGTTTAGAAGACTGAAATCACCTCTAGTTATTTTTTTTCCTCTTATAAGTCATCAAATTATTGTCTCTTCATTTCCCTCTACATTCTTGGAGACAAAAAGAAGTCACAAAGAGAGAGGCCAGGTGAGTAAAGTGTGCATGACAAGAAAGCAGGCTGTTTCTGCCAAAAAATTGCACACTGAGATTGCTCTGTGTGAACAGATGTATTGTCATGGTGCAAGACCTTGTCCCCCTTCTGCCCCATATCAGTCTTTTTTTGTAGCACATTGTTACTCAATCCTTTCAGAACCTTTATATATAAAACTTTATTAAAAATCTGACCTGGTGTAAAGAACTCCAAATACTCTACGAGTCAATATTTTCATCCATTTGGGTAGTGGAAAGACATTCAGAGCAAATTTTGTCATTCCCGACATCACCTATTTTGAAACAAGAAAACAACTTCAGAATGCTCTCATTATAAGCTGTAATCAACTTCAGGAGATTTTCTATGGTGTTTTTCCTGAGGAGGAAATAAAATTCCAAAAGTGCATGCTGTTCTCTTAAATCAACTATCACCAAAAACCGAGGTTCAATCAATACTACTTTTATGGATAAATTCACTGTGACTAGAGAGAACTTTCCCAGGCAATGTCACTGGTTGCACTAACTCAGAATGAGTTGCTTGATGATCTCCTTGCACAGTGGTTTTCTGTGAGATGCTTTGTTAGTCCAGGTAAACTAGGGGAACAAATTTCATAGACACGCATATGGAAAAGGTTTATATACAAGAGGAATGGGATATTGAGAATGCATCCCAGCCCAGTCCAGTTCAAAGTCATAAGTCCAATATTAACCCATATGCCCGATATCCATCTATAAAGTCTCCTTCTGACTCATGAAGTCACAGGCCAGTGGGTGCAGAGTCCCGGCACTGACAGAGGTCTCCCCATGGCTCCTCAATTCCAGGGCTCAGGTTTCATCAACAGCATTCCATGGTGGCAGAAGTAACTCATCGCTGGAAGGACTCCCCCCAAGGCCTCTCCAGTTTCAGAGGTCTGGTTCCATCAGGGCAAGGCTATGTGGCTTCTCCTCCAGCTTCTGCAGCAGCTCAGACACTGCCCTCTTGTCTTGTCTGTAATTCCTTATCTCTGAGACTAATTCCCAACAACTAGGGAGACAGCTTCTCATCTCCACGAGGGAAATATTGTGACATTTCCCAGAAGCCTCATGAGAAAGCCATGCCCTCACAGAGGCCCCATTGGCTACTCAATGGCTATCTCCAGATTAACAAGCAAGACTCCACCCCTAGATCTCAATCATGAAATTCACATAAGCACATGATCGCCACAGTTGCATCCTCTTTGGGGGTCAAATGACTCTTTCTCAGGGGTCAATGGATACATAACAGTAGCAAAATTATAGTTATGAAGAAGCAACAAAAATAATATTGTGGGCTGAGCCTGAGTGGTGTAGTGGTTGAATGAGGGACTGCAGGTCCTGGGCTTTGTGGTTCAAATCCAGCAGCAGTTCTCCAGAAGCAAGGCTGGGCCTCCCACTCCCACCATAAGGCAATGATGCCAAAAAAAAAATAGTATTGTGGTTGTTGGGTCACCACAACAAGAGGAACTTTATTAAATGATCATGGCACTAGAAAGGTTGAGAACCACTGTCCTAGCAGGAAGTATATACTAGGAAAGCTTCACTCCACCCAGGAATTTTTTTTAGGGGGACCCCCTCATATGTGAAAAGGATGAAATATCAGAAATAGAGAAAAGCTATGGAATACCTGAAATTACCCGAAAACACAACACTGTTTGCTGAAAGCAAAGAAGTTTTGAAACACTTATAATAAAATCATAAAACTACAGATTTTAGAATGGATGATATCTCAGAATTAAGCAAATAAAAGCTCATTAGTAATAGATGAAAGAATAAAATCATGAAAAACAGAAGAAATTAATTAGGTCCAAAATCTTATTTTACTTCTAACCACATCCAAAATTGTTAAGGATTAGTTGAAAAATCAAAATATTACAGTCAACTGACATCCTCCAACAGACCTTATTTGAATTGTTAAAAATATATAGATTACATTAAGGGTTAATGTGATCTTGACTTTTGTGGTGGTATTTTCAACTGCCTTAGATTCATGCTAAAGCTGGTAAATAAACATATACACTTGAGGATAAGTTGACCTCATCATCAGCTGAGGCACCTAATTTTACTATAAAAACTGCTATTAAAATGTGCTAAAAATGTATAGGGATCTACCTATGACCTCTCTGGAGTACAGACAGTGGGGGAGTGGGTAAAGGATCACATCAGATAGAGTATGATATGAAAAAGTAGTAACAATGTGCAAATTATTAAGGCATCATGGGGGAGGAGAGGGGTAAGGAAGGAAAAATATAAGGAGCTGATACTGGGGGTCTAAATGGAGGGAAGATGTTTCGAGGGTGATGATGGCAAATAGGTGTGCAAATGTGGTATGCATGCAATTGATGTATGTGTTGATCACGATGGGAGTTGTATGTTTAAAATGATTTAAAAAAAGAAAAACATTACTTATCATGAGTATATACTGCAGAAAGACTAAGGAAGAATTGGTGCTTTCAGATTATTGTGTAAGTGAAAAATACTTAATATTTCATGAGCTTTCAGATGAATAAATATATCTGTTTGGGAAGAATTATAGCTAAAATATATCTTAAATATGAGAATGTCTAGATTTGTCTACCATCCATGGGACTTTGTGTCAATTTGGATTTATCAGATTTTCCAGTGCCTTGGGAGATAAGGCTTAGTAGTCACAAAGATGTGACATATTATATTGCAATCAGCTTCATAATGGCATAAATAAGAAGACTAAAATGGAATGTAAAGTTTGGCTCCCTCATAGTCCAAGTGAAATTAGAGGAAACTTTCATAGGAGTATGACATACTTCTGTATAAAGACATTAGTTTACTTGGTTTATGCTAGTTCTGAGTCCTACATCTTGCTCATTGACCTCTAGTGTTTTGGACTTGAGTCAACAGCCATAACATTTGATGATCCCAGGAGTCATCACTGGCTTTATTTGACCTGCCATATGACCTGGTAAACCTATATTCATCCACCTCTCTAGTCAGAAACCTCACTTCTTGACCTTAACTTTTTCTGCTTTCAAAACTATGGGAGTCAGGAGAAGTTTCTTGCTTAACTCCTAACACATGGACCTGGAACTGGATATGGCACTCCTGAATCAATAACTGTGTGAGACATTTTCTTCATATTAATTTCCCCCAGAGTGTGTGTCTCTCTCATCTATTTATCATCTATCATCTATCTATCTATCTATCTATCTATCTATCTATCTATCTATCTATCTATCTATCTATCTTCTATCATCTATCATCACCTATCTCTCTATCATCCACCTAGCTATCTACCATCTATCATCTATTATCTATCAATCTACATGTGCCCACATATGCTCCCATATGTGTGTGAGTGTGTGTGTAGTTTTATTTTCCTGAAGAGACCCAACTTAACACAACTATGTTTTTAGGACTGACTAATTTCTGGAAAAAAGGACATTTGGCTTGGTGAAATATATGATCAAAAGAAAAAAAGAGCAGGAAGGCATTTATTGAAATGGATAGACACAGCAGCTGTTAAAGTAGGCTCAAATCCAAGAAGTATTTTGAGGATTGGTCATGACAGACGTTTTCTTCATTTGTATATGGGGTACAAATATTTTCAAATATTCCATTTATTTTTTTGCTAAGTTTTAGTAGTATATGTTTATAGAAATGTTAGTTAGTACCTATTCCTTTTAATGGTGACAACTTCATTTCACCTCATAGAGCGCCCTACATGATAGAAAATAATTGTTCTATATGTTTCCAATACAAAATCTCTATCAAAGTGGACTGCTAATATTCTCCTGCAAATTAACTGGTGTATTGGAACCACCATCCTTTTGATTAGAAGCTGAGTTTTTAATTATTCTGTAACAGGGCCCTTTTGTTCTTTCTAGCATTCTCTACATTTATATCTAAGTTCAAATATTGCTTCAGCTTCCAGAATTAAGGGTTCAGAAAAACCCATTCAAAAAAGCTTCAGCTTCAAGGTACTCAGATCCACTGGTGGGGGTCAGCAAGTCTCATTCTCCAAATTAAGTCTCCAGAGAAACCCAACTCCATAAACAAGACTCCGGTTCAAAGCACTCAGCCTTCCTTTCTCCCTGGGTTGGATGTTCATAACTCTGTTTCATGTTCTTGCTTCTCCTTCTAATGCTGCTCTTCTCAGGTCATAGCTAGCTGGACCAGGATCCAGAAATTTCCCTTCACAGGTTATATCATGGCCCAAAGGCCCTGCTTCACTCCTGCCATTTGCTTTTAGTGGAAATCATCTCTCCCAACACTCAGAGAGTTCATGTATACCAGTAGGATTGCATTCCAATGAATCGTGTTCCCAGTTACTCACAGGTCTATCCAATCAATATTTCCCCACACTTTCTTACTCAAACACATGAAGGCAGAAGTTTTTTTGGTGGGAATGAGAGACATTGGTGGTAGGAAGAACAACATTAAATAACGCACTGCCACCCTAGACTACTTTCATTTTATCTAAATTAAATGTCATTAAACTGTGGATGGCAATCCCATATGAAGTAATGGAATGTGGAGGTCAAAGAAAAGGTAGCAACAGTAAAATATTTATGAATGAGATAACCAAAATAAATTCAAAGTCAAATGTTCCATGAATTCTAGATTTTGCTGGCAGAGCTTCCCCTGTTGTAAATCTCTTGAGTGAAAGGTGTTACAGGTAGAAAAAGTTTGATTAATGTTACTTAATAAATTGGTGAACTGTGAGGTATGTTAGTGCACGTGCAAACAAATTGCACTCTAAGTCATATATAATCATGGGACTGTTGGGATGAGGATGCTATCACGGACCAGATTGAGTCACATACTCAAAAATAAATGTTGGTAGTTGCAAGCTTGTATTGTTGTTTGAAGACTGTAGACAGTAAACAACAATAACAGATTTGAGGTGAACTGATTCCCTCTATCCCTAGAAGAACCCCAATTAGCACTATAAGAAATGACCACATTTATGTTTGAAAGAGGACTTGCTTACCTTCCATAAATTACCCACATCTATCTACTATAAATGGGAAAAATAATTATATTGCCAAGTATTGCATCTTGTTTGAATCCATAATCAATGATCCTGGAAGAACCTATCAATAAATCAATGAACGCATTAAATTGAGTAAATCTACCATATATTTAATTGGGTAAATCTACTTCAATGTAAAACATTGGCGAGTAAGCAATTTATCATGAAGACTATTATTTGTCTGCCCCAAGCAAGCCATGATGTTTTCAATTGCCTCACCTAAATATAAAAGTTGCACATTGAATAGAAATGCATGTATTTGCATTAAAATGTTGGTGAAATGAAAGTATTGTGGACTGTCAAAAGAACAGAGATTTGTTTTAGAACAAGTACAGCCAGCATGCTTCTTGTGAGCAGAATGGTATGACTTCATCACATATATTATAGACATGAAAGACAAGTACCTGAAAATGGACATTTCTGCTTAAGTATATGTTCAGTGAAAAATAAGTAGACATTATACTCAATGATTTGTCACAGTGGCTGCAACATAGAACTCAAACATAACTTTGAGGATGGTATAGGATCAAGCCATGTTTCATTCCTTGTATATAAGATCACGGAGTCAAAGCTGGCTTGATGGCACCTTTCCACAACACTTGTGTTATTGGATGAACAGGGACAAGGTGTCTGAAATTATGTATCTTTCTATTCTATCTCATTTGTTATCATCGTAGGTCTGGGGGAGCAAGATTATGCATAAAGTGTGAATCTAGGGATGTTGGACCTCATCAAAAATGAAATGGTACACATAAAGATTGATAACCTAACCATTAGTAGACTAAAATGGAATAACAATGGACATTTTATGTTGAATAACTTTATAATTAACAATGGTGCAGATGAAAAATAGAAGAATGATGTTGCAACCACTGTCAAAAAGAAAATCTTCATTACTTCTCGGCCTTTTGTCTAAGATCAAGTGTAAAAATAAAGTCTTCATCCTGAAGCACAATGCTGCAAGTGATAGGATAATATCCATAGTCAAACAAGAATAATCAATTAATAAGACTGCTATGAACAGACCTAAAGACACATAATGTCAAATATAGATCAAGGAGTTGGGTTATCTTTTGCAGGCCAAAATGATTAAATATGCAATCAAAACCAAGGAACACTGATAATTACTGGTGATTGGATTGTGAAAGTTGGAAACAATAATGAGGAGTTAATGTTTAGAAAATATGGAGTTGTTGATAGAAAAGATGCTGAATATTACATAATAGAATTTTTCAAAACCAGTGATTTATTCATCAGAAATATATGTTCAACAACAATCACTAGTTATACAAGTAAATTTTATTTGTTGGGATATACAGGAACCAAGGATATACATATGTGAAAAGAGGAAAGAGAATTAGGCAATGAAAAAAAGACTTGATATCATCTATCACAACCCAAATCAGAGCTAATAGCTAAATAAACAAATCATTAGTTGTTCATATGAAGTTGTATTGATTGATTTAAAAGGGTAGATATAATTTTATCATAAACCACGCCATTTTTGATGATATATTTGGAAATATACTTTTTGACCACGTATGCCATGTCATTCCTCTTAATTGTGTTATTCCAAGTATAGTAAACCATATCATTTTCTGATTTAAATAGACAACTCCAGCCCATTTAAGCTCACTAATGTCTAGGGTATTGATCTTCATGCATTCTGTTTAACTTTTTAGTACTTCTGGTTTTCCTTGATATATGCTCTGCCCATTCCAAAACCTGATAATTAGCAGATTTTTTCAGGGGTTTTCCATACCTAGATTCATGACTCCTAATTAAGTGAATATCTCAGAGACTCTACTACCAAAGACTTTACCTGGCTAACATCAATATGGTCTTCTCCACTGGAAAATCAGCTTCTCCCCAGTCACTTCTGTCTCTGGCAGTGTTTTTGAACCTTTGATAAGGTTTTCTGTAGCTCCTTCCTCCGGAATGAGGAACCCAGTCCTCCATTGTCTGCTCTTAATCTGGAAGCTCGGAGGAAGTATGTTCACACTTGGTGAGCCTACTGGCTTTTGAAATGCCAGTGAACTAACTTCAAACATCACAGCAGCACACACGCCACCACAGGAAGACAAACTTACAGACAAGCCATGGGTGTTAATGCGTACAAAGAGATTTATATAAAAACATGCCTTACACATGCCTTACACATAGCAGCGGTTAAATTCACTTTGGTTCAGGTCAGATTTCACCTTACTCATCTCTTTGGGAAGCTGACAAAAAAAGAAGCAAGATAACAAAGTTGGACAGAGGTAATAGATTGGTGGATGCCTAGGTCTGTCAAATGAAGCTTTGTAAGTAAGCCTCTGACAACTTCTGCAATGGCATGGACCACAACAGGAAATCAGTCAACCAGATGCCAGATCCAGCTTCAGAAGAAGGCAAGACCAAAGAGCAATTGAGTTTTCTCCTGTCTTTCTCATATAAATATGAGGGTAGTTTCATAAAGGTGATGTTAGGTAACATGTGATCTGACTGAGTGGTTTGGCTCTATCTCTAACCTTAATTAGGTGTCTACATGACATAAACCTAATCGTCACAATGAATTTCCTGTTGCTGTTCTAATACATCACAACAAAGGGAAATGCAAAGCTTCACTCCTTCATTATTTACTGTGTAATTCAGAAGTTTGAAAAAAGTTTCACTGGGCCAAACTGAAGATGAGGAAGAATTGCAATTCTTCTGCTAATCTGTTTTTTTTTTTTTTTTTTGGCATCACTGCCCTCAGGTGGTGGGAATAGGAGGCCCAGCCTTTGCTCCCTGGAGCTGGAATTGAACTTCCATCCCATTGGGCCGCAGTCCCGCACACAATCACTATGCCACCGGGGCTCAGCCTCTGCTAATCTTAAGAAAGAATCTGTTGTCCTATCTTCTTTTTGTCTGGTTAAAGCCATGTGAGTCTAACATCTGATTTCAATGTCGCACTTAACTTCTTCCCCTTTGCTCATCATACTTCCATCTTCTATGGGATTATATTGCTCCCACCAAAATTCAAATGCATCCGTTCTTCTTCAGTCTTTCTTATTCATTGCCCAATTTTCACATGCATATGAAGCAAAAGAGAGTACTATGGCTTGTCTCAGGCCAGCCTTAGTTTTCAAAGGAACATTGGTCAAGTAGAGGGTCAAAAGAATGAGGAAGCTCCTCATCAAGATGGATGGACACCTTGCTTGCAACAATGTGCTCAGGCATAAGAGCAGTTCAAGGAGGAAACACAGTGATGTAGGGTTTTATTTGGTTATACATGGGGCCGTGATGGGTCAGAATTTGCTGCATAGCCCTGAACAGCAACATTGTTGCTTCTAGAATAATCTGAGGCAATGTTCTCATCCCAAACTGATTGATTCAGTTACATCTGTAAAGCTATTATCTTTAAGGAAGGTAATATGTTCAGATGGTAGTAGGACATCATATTGGACACCAAAGACTTATAGAGTTCAATTAGGAAATGGAATAGATATTTTAAGGCTAAAGTAAATGTGGCAATTTCTATTCAAGTCTACAAAAGTACTACTTTTCTTTGTCCCTTCCCATGCTTGAGTAAGTGCAGGGTGATGAGTTATTTAAGATGCTGAAGAGTCTATCAATAAAACACATGCTATAATGCAATCTACTTAAAAACTTTCTCCCCAAATAATTAGTCTTCTTCCACTTTATTGCATGCTTTCTATTTCATTATACATATATACTTCCAAAAGAGGTTCTCTCTAAAATCTAAAATTTCATCTTATTTTCCATCCAATCATTTTAATGGTAATTTGGATTCCTCTACCTCCTGGATTTCATTTTATGCCAAAGACAAAAGTAATCTAACTGTAACCATATGCACTATCTCTGTTTACCAATAGTAGTAGAATCTCACACCTCTGTCTCTCAATTATATTTCCTTTACTGAATAATAAAAATCATTATCCTTGAGTCAGTTCTGACTCATGGAAATCCCATGTGTTTCAGAATAGAAATATGTTCCATGTATTTTTCAATGACAGTGAATGCTCTGATAAAGTTTTTTTTTATTGTTTTGCTTTAATAAAGAATTTTTGGCTTTTCTTCTGCTAGGTCTAGATAACTAACTTCATATTTAGGTTTCAGTTTGAATATCAAAATTCAAATGCCTACCTTGATCATTGTGGCAGTCATGTGCTTATGTTAATTTTATGATTGAAATATAGGGGTGGAGTCTGGCCTGTTCATCTGGAGATAGCCATTGAGTAGTCGATTAGGCCTCTATGTGGGCATGGCTTTCACCTGAGACTCCTGGGAAATCTTGCGATATTTCCCATGTGAAGATGAGAAGTTATCGTCTCCTGTTGTTGGGAGTTAGCTTCAGAGATGATTAACCACAGGCAACCCAGAATGGCGGCATCTGGGAGGCTGGAGTAGCCGGTGGAGAGACCACACGGCTTTGCCCTGATGGAGCCGGACCTCTGAGGCTGGGGCAGCCACGTGGAGGTCTCTGCAAGTGAAAAGTTACTTTTTCCACCATGGGATGCTGTTGATGGACCCTTTGCCCTGGAAGCGAGGAGCCATGAGGAGACCCCTGTTGGTGCCAGGACTGTGTACCCACTGACCTGTGACTTTGTGAGTCAGAAGGAGACTTTATGGACTGATTTCAGGCATATGGGTTAATATCGGACTTGTGATTTTGAGTTGGACGGGGCTGGGATGTTTTCTCAATGTCCTGTTCCTCTTGAAAATAAACCCATTCCTTATATCCATATGCGTGTCCTTGAATTTGTTCCTCTAGTCTATCCGGACTAACTCAACCATGTAGATGGTTCCACCTCCAAACTCTACAACATAATTCTGTTTTATTTTTCCCAGTATTTTATCATTTTGTGGAATTATCCTGTTTTTCCATTACTTTATTGAGGTGCTGTCTCCTGATCCCTCACTCATTAGAAGGTAAGATCTATGAAACAGGTCCCTTAAATATATTGATTATTGATTTATCCCAAGTGTCAATGACAGTGACAGAATCATATTTTTCTGAATCATTTGTAATATAACAACTCTACCAGAACTATTTCAGCCATTGAATGAATTCTGTCAAAATTAATGTCACATTACTTTGCATTATAACTAAGTATTTCTAGATACGGTGCTCCAAGAGATGTTTACATTAAGTTAAAAGTGGATGCTAGTAAGAAACAGAAATGAGGCATTCTGAAAAAGAGTAATCTATCTGTGTAAGTATGAGTTGGGATGTAGGGAAGTAAGGAGAGAGAGAACATACAGTCTCATAAAATGAAAAAGTCTTGTGAATATTTTAAGTCATTAATCAATAATAGTTTTCTAATGTTGAATTCAAATTTAACTATTCTTTGAGGAGAAATTCCTGAGTGTCTGTGTGTGTACATGAACTACTGAAATAATGCCTATTAAAGGCTAAGGTTATCATTTCTTAAAACTTCAGCTAAATTTAAATTTGGAGAAGTTCAGGTAATAAAATGTTCACATATATTTTTCCTAAATGAATGCTCAAACTGTCAAGAAAAATTGTTTGACCTTATATATATATTAAAAGTCATATTGAGAACTTCAGCAGTTAGTTAGACCAAGGAGAAAAGGCCAAAATTTTAAATTGTCACTAGTATGTAATGATTAGTACCATGAGCAAGAAAAAAAAGTCTTGTCAAGTGTAGAATTTCTAAGTGTCATATTTTTGTGCTATTATCTATTAGAATTAGAAAAAGATTAGCAAAGAGGAAAATAATGAATTAAGAACATTGAAATAGAAGAATCAAAAGTTATACTTTTAAACTAAAGTGTACTTGAGAATTAAATGGGCATATCCCAATGTCTAACTTCAACCAGAAGTTGTAGATTTATTTTGCACTTGATTTAGGAAATTCTGATTTCTATGTATTTTCAAAATGTGCCTCATTGACTTCTAGGGTAGCCCAGGACATATTCATATGGTGTGCAGTAGGATGCAATCCATTTTCATAATCTTACAAAGATTCACTTTCTCTTTTCACCATGTTATCATTTGCCCCAATGTTCCAAATACCAATTAGAATACCAGTTGGAATGATTCAAGACAAGGAAGTCAAATCATTCTAATAGCTGCTTCGTCCCTGTGTGGTCCAAATGGTAAAGAAATTTATTAGGTACTTTAAAGTCAGGGGATTTGAACTCATTGTGAGGCATATCAGAATACAGACTGCCAAACTGTTTTCAAAAGATCTCAGCCTTGAATACCATATTGTATACAGGCATACTATGAATTAGAATCAACTCCATGGCAAGCAACTAAAACAGTAGGCATCTTTCCTCTTCAGCACACACACTTGAAGAAATGCTTTCCCATGAGTATGTATACACGAGCACATATGCTCATGTGCACACACATTATTTTTCGCTTAAGGATTTTTTTCTGTCAAGAAGTTAAAGTCCTCAATTTATACACTTTAAAATACTGAGGTGTACTGTATATTCAAGTTGGAAGTGTATATAAATTAATGGTTGCTGAACATTTACATTATTTAATAAGAAAATCTTTCTATGTGATAATTCAAATAGCAAGCTATATCAGACTTTTTTTCTTCATGGCCACATATTTTTGAAAACACAGCTGACAGGCAAAATATGGTTGTTCAGCCTTGTGTATTTGGCAGACAATATCTCATAAATGAACAAAGTGAGTTTGCCACTTCAAGGAAAACAACTGACAGTATTTGTTGCCAATGATAAAATTAAAGCTTTCAAGAGAGAATTAGAATTTGAAAACCCATATATTAACCAATTTGAAGTTGACGAGTTTCCAATATTTATATTTTTCTGGGGAGGTCAGTGGTAATAGTGATAATGGTCATCCCGTACAATAAAATATGTCAATATGTATAAGAGCTGCAACTCTTCCATGGGGTTTTGAAGGCTATATAATGTGGGGAAGCAGACTGCCGCTTTTACCTCTTACTGAATTGCTTGACATGTTCACATTGCAAACCCTTGCATTAGCAGCTGAATATTTAACTACTGAAAACCATAAGTGGCAGTCTTGCTCTGTATAAGGAGGAACTTGGAAATTCCATGAGACATTTCTGCTCTGCCCATGTTTTGTAAATGTATCACCCAGATGCATGATTTCAGGAACCATGGTGATTTGGATGCATAGTGATTCTGTAGCCAAAAGAACTAAAGTCACTTCCATCTAGTCAATGTGGAGTCATAAATAGCTATAGGACAAAGCAGAATTGCCCCTTTGAATTTCTAACACTGTATCTTGCTATGAATCAAAATCACCTCAGTGGCATGAAGCATAAGTAAGCAGGTGCAGATTTTTGTGTGCACATAAGTTTTAAAGTCACTCTAATAAAATCTAAAGAGTCAGATTTATTCAGTTATGGTAATATCACTGAGGAGTAAGATTACTGTATCAAATGTTAAGCTTATGTCTAATTTTGCAAGAAATTTGAAAAATTGCAAATCTATCTTCTAAAAAGAAGAATACAACTGGAGAATAATCTCACTAATATTTCATGCATGTAAATTTTTGCTGAAGATCGTCCAACAACAGTTGCAGCAATACATTGATAGGGGGCTACCAGAGGTTCAGGCAAGATTCAGAAGAGAAAGTTTAACAAGGGATATCCTTGCTGATGTCAAATGTAACTTAGATGAAAGCAGAAATTAAAAGAATTATGCTTACTTGTGTTCATTGACTATGCTCTGTATTTGACCGAGTGGCTCAAAACAAACTATGGATAGCCTTAATAAGAATGGGGGATTCCAGAACATTCAATTCTACTCAGATACATAGATCAAGTGGCACCTGTTGAACTAGAACAAGGGAATACTGCATGCTTTAAAATCAGAGATAGTGGGCTTCACCCTACTTGTGCAATGTAGATACTGAGTCATGAAAGCGGGATTGAATAAAGAAGAAAGTTACCTCCAGATTGAAGGAAGGTTTAGTACCAGCATGTTCTGTGCAGATAAACAAACATTACATGCTGAATGTGAGAATGTTTTGAAAACTTCTGATAAAAGCTCAAGGATTGCAGCCTTTGGTATACACGATAATTCAATGTAAATAACCCCCAAATACTGATAACCATACCCATAGACAATATTATGGTGATATAAGATAAGTTTGAAGGCAAGGATTTTATCTTGTTTGAATCCACCCTCAAAGCTCATGGAAGCATGAGTCAAGTAATCAAAGGACACATTGCATTCAGTAAATCTGCTGCCAAAGACCACTCACTTAGAGGGCTATGGTTAGTCTTATCCAATCCATGGTATTTTCTTTTTTTAATCCTTTTATTGAGGGCTCATACAACTCTTATCACAATCCATACATAAGTCCATTTTGTGTTAAGAATAATTGTACAGGGACCTACATCCTCCAACTGAGAAGCCTCGGAGTGAGAGTCCCACCAGCATTGATTTTGAATCACTGGCAATGTACAGGAAGGAGGAATGAGTGCCTGGTTTGGTTATTATTATATCTGGGATGTCCTCATGAGCGGTGGAAATTTGTGTACATCATTAAAGCTGATCCAAAAAAGAGAAACATAGAGCATCCCAGTTGCCAAGAGTGTCCAAAGGAACAAAAGAAAATGACCACGACTCAGGAATCATTGACATTCAATGATGTGGCAGTAAGGTTCACGTGGGAGGAATGGCAGCTCCTGAACCCTACTCAGAAGACCCTATATAAGGATGTGATGTTGGAGAACTATCACAACCTGATTTCCATTGCTGAGGAGAATTCTCAAGAATCCAGAAAGATGATGATCATGTGCTTCAACTCTTGCAATGTGAAAGAGGCATGAACAGACATGGAAAATGCTATAAACTTAATACATGGGAAAGAATTGTTTCTCAGCATAAAAATAATTTTCCTCCACATGCAACTTATGCGATGTTTAGATTGAATGAAAAAAATATAAAATCAGATTTAACCATTCTGAAATTAAATCAGAATGGAAGCAATAAAATTAAGAAGCTAGCTGTTCTCAAAGAAAGTGAGGAAATTTTTCTCCACATTCAACAAGAGCAATTTTATACTGAAATGAAATTCCCTGAGTGTGAACAATTCAGGTTCAAGAAGTCACAATGCATTCAGAATCAAGAATCTGATGGCACTGAGAAAACACACACAAATGATAAATGTAGGACAATCTTCTTCAAGGAGTCTTTGCTTAATGAGCAGCACCAGATCATTGATATACTAGATACGACCTAAAAATGCAGTCAGTGTGGGCAAAAATTCAATAAAGTGTTCAAACTAAATGAACATTATCAAAAAGTTCATGAGGCACAAAAGCTATATAAAGCCTTGGAAATTAGCAAAACATATCACAGTAAATCATACCTAAAGGGATATCAGAAATCTCCTGTGGCAGGGATGCTTCATGTTTGCAGTGAATGTAGAAAACCCTTCTCCAGGAACAGTGTCCTTTTTCATCATCAGCAAACTCATACTGGAGAGAAACCCCATGTATGTGGTGAATGTAGAAAAGCCTTCATCAGAAAGCCTTTCATCAGAAAGACTTCACTCATTCATCATCAACGAACTCATACTGGAGAGAAACCCTATGTATGTGGTGAATGTGGCAAAGGCTTCATTCAGAAAGGAAATCTCAAAAGTCATTTGCTAACTCATACTGGAGAGAAACACCATGTATGTGGTGAATGTGGAGAAATTTTCATCAGGAAGACTTCTTTCACTTGTCATCAGCGGACTCATACTGGAGAGAAACCCCATGTATGTGGTGAATGTGGAAAAGGCTTCATCAAGAAGACTTCTTTCACTCTTCATCAGAGAACTCATACTGGAGAGAAACCCCACGTATGGGGTGAATGTGGAAAATCCTTCATAAGGAAGACTTCACTCACTCATCATCAACAAACTCATACTGGAGAGAAACCCCATGTATGTGGTAAATGTAGAAAAGCCTTCATAAGTAAGACTTCACTCACTTGTCATCAACGCACTCATACAGGAGAGAGACCCCATGTATGTGGTGAATGTAAAAAAGCCTTCATAAGTAAGACTTCACTCACTCCTCATCAGCGAACTTATACCGGAGAGAAACCCTATGTATGTGGTGAATGTGGAAAAGGCTTCAATGAAAAAATACATCTCAAAACTCATCTATGAATTCATACTGAAAAGAAACCCTGAGAATATGGGACAGCCTTTACCGTGAAGACTACTCTCACTTATCACATCAGCGAACTCATACGTGAGAGAAAGACTGTGAAAAAGGTTTCATAGGAAAGAATGCTTGCACTTGTCAGCAAAGTCATACTGGATTGAAACCCATGTATGTGGTGAATGTCCCATGGCTACATTCAGAAAGAACATTTCAAAACTCACCTAAAAATTCATATTGGAGAGAGACTCTATTTATGTGAGGAATCTGGAAAAGCCTTTATTTCTAAGACATCTCATCTATCATCAGGGAATTCATATTGAACAGAAACCATATATGTGATTAATGTGGAAAAGCCTTCATCACAAAGACTTAACTCACTGATCATCAACGAACTCATACTGGAGATAATCCCTATACATGTGCTAAATCTGGAAAAGCCTTCAACAGGAAGAGTTCTCTCACTCATCATGAAAGAACTCATGCTGGAGAGAAACCCCCATGTATGTGGTGAATGTGACAAAGGCTTCATTCAGAAAGGAAATCTCAAAGCTCAAAAGTCATCTACTAACTCATACTGGAGAGAAACATCATGTATGTGGTGAATGTGATAAAGCCTTCATTTGGAAGCCTACTCTCACTCTTCATCAGAGAACTCATACTGTAGAGAAGCACCATGTATGTGGTGAATGTGGCAAAGGCTTCATTCAGAAAGGACATCTCAAAGCTCATCTACAAATTCATATTGGAGAGAAACTCCATGTATGTGCTTAATGTGGCAAAGGCTTCATTTAGAAAGGAAAAATCAAGTCTCACCCAAGATTTCATGCATGAGAAAACCCATATGTATGTTGTGAGTGTGGTAAATCTTTCAGCCAGAAATCACACTTTACAATACATCAGGTTTCACATAGAAGTTAATCCTCTTGTATGTGGTGACTGTTACAAAGCCTTTTCCATGAAGAATAAGCTCATTGTTAATCAGCAAAGTCATATTGGAAAGAGACCCCCTGTACATATTCAACGTGTCAAAGTCTTTATTCAGAAAGCAAAGCTCAAAACATATAGATTCATACTGCAGAAAAACCTTTGTGGTAAATGTGGTAAAACTTTCATCCAGAAGTGATGCCTTACAACACATCAGAGACTTCACAAAAGAAGACTTTAGTATGAATTAAATGTGGAAAATCTTATATGTTGAAGTCAGGTCTCATTAAACATAGGAAAATGCCGAATAAGATAATCTTTCATTGGAGTTAGTGTAACAAAGCTTTACAAACAAAGAGATGCTTGAGTTTGGTCTGGGCCACGTGTATGAAGAGATGATTGTGACTCACAACATGAGGACCCATGTTGTATATTGCTGTCTCTTGGCCCACCCTTGTAGAGAGACACGGCCCTCCTTTGTGGAGACAGGACCTTCCAGACTTCCACAATTTACATTGGCACATATTGCTTTTCCAGATTTCAATGCCCAAAAGAGCTGAACTGGTGTTTCTGGATCATAGGTATACCAAGCAGTAGCATGCCCACCTAGATGCCAGTTGTGCCTGTCCCATCTGCATGCTCTTTGTTACCTCCCTGGAGACATCACTAAAGCATCATAAAATAACAATAAGTAAAGTAGAAGATAAATGGGAGAAATTAGTCAAGAAAAATGAATGATCCACAGTGAAACCCATCCTCCACTACCGTGAGACCCAAAAATCTACACAGTGCTCAGTTTCCACTGCTAGTTACTCTGAAAGGGATCAAAAAAGAGGGTCTTAAGTAGAGCTGGACAATAAAGTGGAACAAAACCCAAAGTCGTAAAATAGATCAGACTTATTGGTCTGATGGAGACTTGCAATCCATGAATTATGATTAGCTTCTCTCCACTCTTGGATCTCCTCTGACTCAACTTTCAGCCCAACAATATACAGGCTTGGAGGGGAAGAATAGCATCTGAGAAGAATACACTCCTCAGAAAAATCAACTAGGCCAAAAAAATAGCAGTATTTTTTTCATGGATCAAAACTCTTAAAAACAAGAAGGAACAAGAAGGGCAGAAGAGGGAAGAGTGCTGCTATACCTTGGGGATTGTAATCCATATGGAAATTGTTCAATGGAAAGCCAGTGTATTATGTAAAGTTTTAGATCATTAAATTAAAAAAAGTTAAAAAAATAATTTTACATCTCTTGCTCTCATCATTTTCATAACATTTCCTTTCTTTTTAAACTGTGGACATCAGCTCCTCATTTCCCCTTCTTTCCCCACTTCCCCCCATCTACCCTTGATAATTTATAAATTATTATTATTTTGTCATAGCTTACACTGTCAGATACCTCCCTGTTGTCCATACCCGAGATGAGGTTATATGCAGATTATTATAGTTGGTTCCCCCTTTCTACCCAACCTTCCCTCCACCCTTCCGGTATTATCACCCTCACTCTCGCTACTGAAAGGATCATCCATCCTGGATTCCCTGTGTTTCCGACTCCTATCTGTAACAATATACATCCTCTACTCTAGCCAGATTTGTCAGGTAGAATTGGGATCTTGATAGTGGGAAGGAGGAAGCATTGAAGAACTAGAGGAAAGTTGTATGCTTCCTCATTGCTACATTGCACCCTAACTGGTTAATCTACTCCCTGTCATCCCTCTGTAAGGGGAATTCCATTACCTACATATGGGCTTTTGGGTCCCCAAATTGTACTCCCCCTCATTTACAATAATAGAATTTTTTAGTTCTTTAATGCCAGTTCCCTGATCCCTTTGACATCTCCTAGTCACACAGGTTGATGTGCATTTTCCATGTGGGCTTTGTTGCTTCTGAGCTAGATGGACACTTGTTTGCCTTCAAGCTTTTAAGACCCCCAGACTCTATATATCTTTTAATAGCCGGGCATCATCGGCTTTCTTCACCCCAAATATATTCCCCCATCATCATTTTTTTTTTTTTGTGTGTGGGCATCACTGCCTCTGGTGGTCGTGGGCGCTATCCAGTGCTGCTCCTGAGAGCCGCCACTGGACTTGAACCACCAAGCCAGCAGGCTGCAGTTTTGGACACAACCACTTACGCCACTGGGGCTCAGCCACCCATCATCATTTTTATCAACTCAAAATACATGTGAAAAATTGATATTGAATAGGAAAAAGGTAAAGAAAAATGATAAGTAGAATTATGATCTTGGTTCAGAGTGTGGAGAGTTCCATGGACTATCAAAAGTACTGACAAATGGTCTTGGAAGAAATATAAGCCTAATGCTCCTAAGAGGCAAGGATAATGAGACTTCTCAACTCCTTTGTACATGTTGTCAGGAGACACAACATAAAAGAGGAAGTCCCTTGACCAAATACATTGACACAGTTACTGCAACAGTGGGCTCAAATATGGGAGCAGATGTGAGGATAGGGCAGAACAAGGCATTGCTTCATTTTGTTGCACACAGGGTCTCTCAAAGTCAGAAAAAATGGGGAAGCACCTGAAAACAGTGTGGCAGTCAACCAATCTGTTGTTAATATGAGGATTAAGAGTTTAGGGGTAGAGTCTAGCCTGTCTTTTTGGAAAAAGCTGATGAGACCTCTATGTGGGCATGGCCTTCTCCTGAGAATTGTGGGAAATGTGGTAATTCCTTCTTGCAGACTGACACACTATCTCTCTTGGTTCACTTGCTTGGGCACTTTCTACTGACAATGCTTGCTCTCTTGGAGATGCTTAAGTGACAAAGCTCGCTCCCTGTGAGACATCTTTGAGGAGAAACCGCATGAACCTACTCTGATACTGCCAGAAACCTGCACCCAGAGAAGCCATATGGCAACTCCTGCCAGCGCTGAGATGCTTACAACACCACTGGATCCAAAGACATTTTACCCACTTGATGGTGGTCATTTTGCATTTGGCATCATTGCATATGATTCATGAGTCTGGAGAGGGCTTATAGATTGGTATTGGACATATGGGCTAATATCAGACTTATGACCTTAACTGGACTGGGTTGGGATGTTTTTCTCAATGTTTAATTGCTCTTGCAGATGAACCTCTCACTTATATAAATATTCATGCTTGTGAATTTTGTTTTTTTCTAGTCTACCCAGACTAAAACAAACAGCAAGAACAACATGGTATCCTATTTTTATTCAAAAGGCTAAACTGATGTGATATTAAGGCAAGCACATATAAGTTTGCATGAGTTAGATTATGTATATTTGACAAGTGGGTTATAATGACATATACACGTACTGTGAATAATAAAAGGCCTTTAGTCCACATCAGGCTGATTACAATAATTCATCCTAGCTCTATAGATAGGCAGAGTAAAAGTGTCTACACCCAGATGATAGGTTAGTGCAGAATTTCTATAATTGATTTGTTGAACACAAAACAAATTACTTTTCCTACTGAAAATGTAAGAAATTAAAAATAATTAAGTTTCTAACATAATATGATTTTGAATCAGAATTAAATTACTTCTTCCATAACTACCCGCCTACATATTTAAGGCTTACTATAATCATTGTTTTGTAATTCAATATATTATAATTTACAAATCTCGTTTTTTAAAAAATATTGTAAATAAGGTGCAGGAGTCTCACAAGGGAATCTGTAAAGGTACAGGAGCCTCAGCACGGAGAGCTGGTGAAGAATGTTCAAAGGCAAGCATCCAGGTGATGTCTTTTGCAATGTTAGTGCCATGCTTCCTATTGCCTCACAGAAGAGTGTGCTTCACTGATTTAATGGCAGGTTTAGTCCAGGTCACATTTTAACAAGTTTCATTTTGCTAACAGACATTTTATCATTCTTGGGAGCTTTCTTTTTTGCACAGATTTTTCCAGAGAATGAATATATATATATATATATATATGTTTATATATATACACACATTCAGTAGCCAAGGTCACTTTAAAAAGCAGCCCCTTTACTATTGATATAACTGTTTTTTCTAGCTTGTTTCTGGTAAATATGGGCTAATGGATGGATACAGGTGACTTTTAAAGCAGGAGGATGAAGGAGGGATTAAACTCCATAATTTCCCGTCTCTGGGCAATAAGATGTCAGTAGGATGATATGATGAATGCCCTGCATAACTTTAGAAGCTTTTCTCTCTTCATAGTCAACTATTTTGACCACATGGGTAAAAAGATCAATATATGAGGCAATAAGTGTGCAGCAGAGGTCTATTAGAATAACTTGTTGACTAGATAGTCTCAAAATATTCCCCGTGTGACACCTACCACAAAGTAATTCTAAAAACGTTAATCTTCTATTCTTCAGAATGGCAATCAGGTGGCCAGTAATGCTGTATGTGGTTTGGAAGTAGAGTAAAAGATTAGTAGTGTAACTCTTCAGCAACGCCATTTGGGAAGATTTCTTCTTATTTTTCACATTTTAAATTGGTGCAAATATACAAAGAACACATTTAGTAATTCAGCTCTTTTCACACATCCTTGATGAAATGATGGAAGTTCTGTAAGGGCGGTTGTGTACTCAAAATGAGGACAGAAGCCATGAGACATGCAAATCCCTTAAGGCATACCCAAGTTAAACTGTGCCATTAATATGACATGGTTGTTTATATAAGCAGGGAGAGTAATATGGAGACAATTTATCTCAAAAACTCAACACTATATAGGTTAAAAACAGATTAAAACTTAGTATGCTTGATCATGTTTACATTGTTATGTACCAATATAACCAGAGCATTTTATATATAAACTATTTTATATATAAAATAGTGGAAATCGTTACCTTAGATTTATATATCAGTTCAGATAGAGCTGGAGTTGATAGTCTATTTAGGCTGATGGAGATGTTAAAATTTGGCAAAAATATAATTAGTTTTGAATTGAATGTTACCAGATCTCCTATAGCCAATATGAATTAGGGAACAGTATGATATATTAATATTTTATTCCTTGAACATTATATGCAATAATTAATATAAATCTTTTACATTTGAAGCACTCACAGACACATTTTTCAACCAAATATGGGTAAGATGCTGAGAATCTCTTTTTGCAGAGATTTAAAATTTTATTTGTATATAAAATCTATTTTCTAAAGAGTTAGTAAATGAGATAAAATGTTCTTAAAAAAATTGAGGTGTGATAAGGATGGAGAAACATTTTGAAGTAATTGAAAATAGCCTAAGAATTTCTAAAAAATCAAAGATGATTTTCAACATATGAAAAATATTTATTACATCTTTATTGTGGGACATACAAAAGTTGCTTACATGAGTAAATAAACATATTCTCTGAATTAATTGTCTTTCACGGTAGACTGCATAATTTTTTCCAATGTTATTCTGAATATGTGATATTTATTATGAATAATTCCTTAAATCACTAGTACTTTACATTCTTTAATATGGTTGGTTTTTCTTACCTTGTATTTTAGCACTTTGATAAAAAGCATATCAGAGTCCTTTGGGACAAGAGTATGATGGATTTTATTCAGACTCAACTTTGCAAAAATATGAATGTTCCATTCTTAAAGATCTCAACTTCTAAATACTATAACATATAATGTAATTTTCAGCAATCATATCAGTTGATCTTTTTCTTTCTTTCAGTACTGTGATGGTTTCTTTCATTGCTGTGATATTGTAATACATGGTACCATTCTTTCAAGTACAAACATGTTTACACAGGATGTACAGGTTTTAGTGGAGTCTCTGGACTAAAATTGATTGATAGGATGGACTTGACAATCTATTTGCCTAAAATATTAGCCAGTTAAAACCATACAACTATCAGGGGCACATTATCTGATGTAATGCTATAAAGTGAATCACTCAGGTTTGAAGTTTCTCAAAATAGGGCACCTCCTCAAACCAGAGTCTACTTTCATGACATGGAAAGTTTCAGGGCTTTTATTTGCTGATATTTCACAACTGAAAATGAGATGAAATTGCTGCAAATATCTGTTACTCTGAAATTGGAGAGGATAAATTAAAATTACATTGAAACAAAATTAGAATGGATAGACATCCATATTCTAGGGATCGGTTGGCAGAAATGAAGGCAATTGGACACTTTATGCCAAATACCCCTATGATCAATACTCCTGGAAATGATATTTCATGAAGTGTGATTTGGACTTTTGCTAAAGAAAAATTCAAGATCTAACCTAACTAAAAAGTTTCCAGTGATGGAATAATATCCATACGTCTACAAGAAAGAACAGATAATGTAATTCTTATGCAAATATATAAACCTACAACTAATGGTAAAATAAAGAAATTAAGACGATCCTGGGAAGGTGGGACCAAGGTAGAGACCCCTGCCTAGAACTCCTCTTGCTTGACCCAGAGATGAACAGGGAAGTGATAAAAAAAATACTACTGTAAGTTAACAATAATGTCTCTAAAACCAGTCAAAGACAGGTAAAACAAACAAACAAACAAACAAAAAAAACCGACATCTCTCTAGAAGTGGGTTTTGGACTCCCACTAAATTAAAGCTCCAGTTTAAGAAAATGTAGTTCTACCATCACGCCCCTCCTTGTTACTTGCCTTCAGGAAGGGAACACAGAAGATATGAATGTTATAGCAAAATGTAGCGCAGAAATTAGGTGGCACCCAGTGATTTGATAAAATAGCATTTGAAATATTCAAGACTTGTCTCTAAAAATCCAGCCACCTTAGAGCGAGATGCCAATTAAGTCCAGATAGTAGAAGCACCCCAACTTCAGTGACCAAAGCACTGTAAATGCTATAATACAAAGTCGAAGGAGGGAATAGTGTCATAACCTTTGTGGTGATAATCTAGTTGGCATAAGACTATGAATAACAGTGAAAACCCAAGACACATTTGTGAGATCTACACAGGCAATAACTCTCCAGTAATTTTCCTCTACCAGTAATTGAGGGGTAGGAAGAAATCGGGGACTAAACAAAGTGCGTTGGAGAGATGACTATAGGAAATCAAAATGAGAGACCAGACTTCAATAGTTAAAATGTGTCAGTGTTTCCTCCCTCTGACATATGCTGGGCCTGCTTGAGTTTTCAACATTTTCTGTGTTGTTGTTGCTGTTAGTGCTGTTGTCGTTTTCATATTGGGAATTATCACAGATATATGTTGTCATTGGGGGTAACACTCTAGAATTTTTGTTGTGTGTTTTCCTTTTTTTCAGTCTTTGAAACCAAGATTTATGAACCCGTAGAGACAGCAAGTCAAATAATAGTTCTTGGTTTCACCATAGTTATTCAGTCTATCACTTGTCAATATTCTGAAAAGCTGGATTTTATGGAGAAGAATGTGGAATCAGGATTTGAAGATTTATTGTCAGCCTGTGATGTGCAGATGAAAGCCATAAGCAATAGAAACACAAAAATCAAAGATAATAGCCTTCAGTAGAGGTTACAACTCAGCGTATAGAAGAAAAATACAGCATTCACAGCAATGAACTAATAAGCAGCATTATGCTTGAGGTTGTCAAGGATTTCATTAGACTCAGATGCACAATGTTTATAGAAGCTGCACTTATGATCTATGCATTGCATTGTATTAGGTAAATATACGTGTTTTAAAAAGTTATGGAGAAAATAAGTCAATTTGAAAACTAAGGTGTACTTGACCCAAGCTATGGCTTTTATTTGGGGGGTGGGGGTGGGGATCACTGCAACTGGTGGTCGTGGACGCTACCCAGTGCTGCTCCTGAGAACCGCCGCTGTATTTGAACCACCAAGTCAGCAGGCCGCAGTCCCGCACTCACCCACTTACGCCACCGGGGCTCAGCCCCAAGCCATGGCTTTTTAAATTACCCAACATGAATGCAAAAGTTGAACAAGGAATACGGTAGGGTGAAAAAAAATGAATCTTTTGAATGCCAAAATGTACTGCTCTCCAGTGAATCACCCTACAAGAGAACTGTCACAATTATACTGCTAGGTAAGCTCATGATAAATGGAGGAAAGTTTGAAGGTGTCAAGGATTGTGTCTTGCTTGGATCCATAATCAATGTTCATGGAAGCAGCAGTGAAGAGATGCAAAGATGAGAGGCATTGAGTAAAACTCCTGCACAATGTCTCCAGAGTATAGAAAATTGAGGACCGAGAAGCACCAGACCCAAGCCATGGTATCTTCTGCTGACTCCTCTCACTGTGAAAGATGAACTTTGAGCAGAGATTACCAAGGAGACAATTGACGCACTTGTGTTGTGGAACTGCCAAAATATATTCAAAGTCCCATTAACTGCTAAAAGGACAAACAGCTCTGTCTTGAAGAAGGAAAGCCAGAAAGCTCCTTAGTGGCAAGACTGGTGAGATTGCACCGTACGCATTTTGAACACGTTGCCATCACGTTGTCCATCCTTGGAGAAGGACATCATGCTTGGTAAAGCAGAGGCAAAGTCAAGGCGAGGAAGGCCAGCAAGGAGAGGGATTGATACTGTGGCTTCTTGAGTTCAAGCCTAGGCACAGTTATGAGGATGGTGCAGCATAGGGGAGTGTTTCATTTTGTCACACGTAGAAGTCTTATGGGCCAGAACCAATTCTAAGTCTTCTAACAACAGCAGTGATAGCAGCTGCGCCAACAATGTGATGCAATTTAATTCCTGATGAGGAAAGTAGACTTTTTTGAGATTGTTCAGTTTGTTCCCTTCACACACTAGTTGTGAGTAGCCTGGGGCTGGTAAATCAGGACTACCAAATAAGATGTCATGATAATCCTGATGCAGCAGACAATGGGTAAAGAAAATGCTCATATGATCTCATCCAACTCACAAAATTTGATATCTGCAATTTACAATATGCACATTGAGAATAGAGAAATTAAAAGATACATCAATTGCAGGTGAAAGTATAGATTAGTTAAACATCACTTGTTTATTTTCTATATTTTGCTCATGCCAAACACAACAAAGAAATACATAATGACCAGTTGTCTAAGCAACTTTAATTTTGACTTTGTTTTACAATCCAGATGCTTAGATTCTTATATTTATATAGGCACAAATGTCACACTATTTGTGATTTTATGTATGACTATTATTTTTTATCTAAGAAAATGTTTCTTTAAAGTTCTCCTACTTATATTTTTGTTTGCTATGCTTCATTTTTGTCAATACAATAAGATTTTCTATAAATCTAAAATAAAGTATATATTTGAAAATTATTTTAATGTAGATATTCATTTAAATACTATCATAACAAATTTTATATCCATTCCTTATCTTTAGTACTAGAACAATCAATTTAGGAAGATTAACATTCTTCTGAATTACTATCATTTCAAATGATTGTATGAGAATATGATTTCTTTACTCATTTTGTTAAATATTAAATCCTTGGTATTAAGAGTTGAGATGTTTCATGCTTAGCTATTTCCTTCAAATTTATAAGTTTATGATTAAATATCTTAATCCATTCTTGTTCATTTGTAATCAAAATTTGAGAACTTATCTCTGATTATTTTTTCTATATATCTTGCACACTTTTCTTAGGCTCTTGAATTTACATGAAAATGTGGTAAATTCTAGTTGCAATATTAGTTTATATATATATATATATATATTACATTAGTATTCTTTTTTTTGGGGGGGGGGCATCACTGCTCTCCGGTGGTGGGAGTAGGAGGCCCAGCCCCACTGCTGGAATTGAACCTCCGTCCCAGTGGGCCGCAGTCCTGCGCACAACCACTACGCCATCAGGGCTCAGCCCTACGTTAGTATTCTTTAAGCTCTTAAAAGATCAGCTGTTTTCTATTTGTTACATTAAAACTGGCATGTGATGTCAGTCAATATATGACCACTGCCTCACTTCAGATTCTATACCATAGTATAGAAGTGTATAAATATGTCCTAGTTTAATAAGAAAACTACCTTTTTCTTTGTAACCCCACTACTGAGGTTTATCTTGAAGATCTAGAGATCCTTGAGAAATGTGTAAATTTATACATTCTGTTAACTCTGTCCCATATATATATTGAGTACTATCAATCAATAGCATATTCATTTTGAAAAATGAACATCTATAGTGTTTATGATTTATAATTGTGTGGCTATACTAACCCTATTTTGTTGCAAGGAAAATTTTGAAGTTACCTTTAAATTATGATCTGAGAGGGAAAAGTGCACTGTTCCTTTGACATATGAGCTAGCAACAGTCTATGCAAGGCATATTTGTAACTGACAGTGCATATGGCTCCATTTAGGTCTGATTCATCAGTCATGTCATCTTCTAAAAGTACTAGAAATAGTGGTAAGACTGGAGTCTCTTTAGAAACATGCTCTCACACATTCATAAGATTATTGTACATCCATTAGCTGTATGACAAAGGAAATGTCATCTAGGTTGAGTGAGTGGATGCCAGGATGCTAAAGGCCCTCTTGTTTCAGGTGAAAAGGGCAAATGGGTATCCTTGGAGGATGGAAATTTCTGACATGCTGCACATTGTCTTTATATATTTGCAGGAATGAGTATCATCAACTACAGAATAACATGAAAAATACATGAGTCTTCATCCATTTTCTACTGATGGCATCTGACTTATAATGAATATCAATTGCCAATGAATGCCAGACCCCAATGAGTTAGTCACAAGAAAGGTCTCCCATAAGTTTTCTAGAATATGCTTGGGGAAATGTAGGAAGGATGTTAGTATCTGTAGGTGAGATTACACCAGAATTGGTAGAGAGAAAGTACAACTTGGCTGAAAATCACTTTATGTTGAAGCTTTAAAAATAATAGGATAAGCTGAGCCCCGGTGGCGTAGTGGTTGTGCGCAGGACTGCAGTTCACTGGGATGGAGGTTCGATTCCAGCTCCACGGAGCAAAGGCTGGGCCTCCTACTCCCACCACCTGAGGGCAGTGTTGCCCCCAAAACAAAACAAAACAAAAATAATAGGATAAAAATTAAAATGAACAAATGTATTATATTTTAACACAAATAATTTATACAATTCCTAATGTAAGAAATATTATTATTTCAGCGTTAATATGCTTGCCTTCCAAGGTAAAGATTAGGCTTAATTCTCAGCCAATGAACATCAGACAGTGGAGGAGTGAGTATTGCTAAAATGCTGAACATATTTCAACAACTCTCTCAGACTGATATGGACAAGAAGAAAAGGATTGGCATTCAGCATCTGTCACCCACTGAAGACCCTGTGAATCACACAGGATCATGAGCATAGCACAGGAATGGACAACACAGCAATCCATGCATATGGATTTACCAACACTTTGAAATGACTTGATAGCCATTACCAAAAGCAAATATTTAGGGGTGATGAAGGAGAAAACATTGGAATGTGGATAATCTTCCTTATTGGATTAAACAATCCTAAACCCCACAGAATTAAAGAGTAGATTCTGAAAATCTTAGCCAATTTTAGCTAGACAAATTTGTCTCAAAGTCTTATCTTTAGATCTAGTTAAAAATTCATAGTCTCATGTCAGACATACTGGATTTGACATATCATGAGTGATATTGTAGAATGTAGATTTCTAGCAAATATAAAGTTGACTATTATTGAGATCTTTGGTAACAGACCAAACAGTGGGGTGCTGTACTTGGTTCAATAATGTAGATCTCTCTCTCCTCTATTCTGGAACTTAGTTCACTAAATATTAACACTTGGGAGTTTATGTGAAGGAAAGGATCACTCACTTCAATACTGATGTAGTATGTAATCTCTGACTAAATTGGATATTAATTTCCTTTCTGAAAAAATTGGAGTCAAAAATAGTTGACGGTAGGTAAAATGGATGAAGTCTAAGAAATTTGCTATAATACTACTAAATGGAAATTGAGAAATGACGCTTGCAAATAGTTGCTAGCGAAACTCTTCTTTAACAGATAAGGTTCACGTTAGCACTTCTGAATAATGCGTTATACTAGCAGGATATCATAAAAAGTGCTATCAGTGCCATGCTTCCAAACACCCGTCTTAATTAAAAGCTAATTTCATAGATGAGTCAAAGAGCCAAAATTTAGTCTTCATGTTGAAAAAAAAAACAAGATAAAATTTTGCAGAATTATTAACCACTTCTTTGAGATCCAATTTAAGTGCTTAGGTTTGCATCCTCTTTTTGGTGAGATACCAAATGGGAAAAAGCACAGCTCTAAATCTTTTTAAAAAACAATATATATGTGACTCATATAAATTGATAAGTATCATCAACAATTTTGTTATATTACCAGGACTAAATTTTTGTTTTACTCACTCTGTTAATATATTTGCATGAATTAATCTAATTTATAATAAAGTTTGTATCAATCTATTTGCTCATTTATTGAGTACATGAAAATACCTTTCAAACAACCTGAAGGAGGTTTCTTTTTTTTTCTTTAAATTTTTTTTTCTTTGCATCACTGCACTGGTGGGAGTAAGAAGCCCAGCCTTGTTCCTGGAGAGCTGCTACTGGATTTGAACTGTCAATCCTGTGGGCCAGTTTCACACCCAACCACTGTGCCAGCAGAACTCAGCTGAAGGAGGTTTCTTATAACCATCATTTGATTTGGGAATTTAAAAAAAGAAATTTTCTATGTGTACAGGGTCAGAGTATGTAGTGAATGTAGTCAGGGGATTAATCTATAAAAGAAAGAATTGTGCCAGTTGTTGCTGTAGATTTGAAGCATCCCTTCCTCTCATTGCATTTGCTGGGTGTGAGGAGGTTATGTTAAAGGCACAGAGCAGGGGTGCTCACACTTTTTCAGCATAGGAGCTATTTATAAAATGATCGGGCTGAGCCCTGGTGGCGTAGTGGTTGTGCGCTGGACTGCGGCCCACTGGGACGGAGGTTCAATTCCAGTAGTGGGGCTGGGCCTCCTACTCCCACCACCGGAGAACAGTGATGCATCCCCCAAAAATAAATAAATAAAAATAAATTTAAAAAATGATCAAGTGAAAGGGGGAACTAATTTCAGGGATCTATATATAACCTCCTCTCTGGAGCATGGACAACAGGGAGGTGAGTGAAGGGACACATTAGACCATGTATGATATGAAAAAGTAATAAAAAATTGTAAATAGCTAAGGGTTCATGGGGGAAGGGAAGTGGGGAGGTAGGGAAATATGGGGATCTGGTACTGGGGACACAAGTTGAGGAAGGATGTTTTGAGAATGATGATGGCAACAATGTACAAATGTGATCTGTATACAATTGACATATGTATTGAACATGATGGGAATTGTATGAGTCTCCAATAAAATGATTTATTTATAAAAGGAGGGGGAAAGAGGAGCTTATACCAAGGGCTCAAGTAGAAAATATTTGGAAATTAAGATGGCAACATATGTACAGATATGCTTGAAACAAATGCTGTATGGAATGTCCTAAGAGCTGTAAGAGCCCCCAATAAAATGATTGAAAAAAATCAAATCAAAATGATCTGCCACCTATAAAACTGCAAAACATATATTTTTAATTATTTATTACATTATTCAAAAATGCATTGAGAATTCTTTCTATGTGCAATGTATGTTTATGCACCTTGAATATCCGCCTGAGTCCATAATGCACAACACAACACAATTAGCTATGTACATTTTTTGTCAGTACCTGAGTTTACTCTGATGACTTGCACTGAATGGAATGAGCCAGGGATGCATAGTTCGGACAGTAGCTGCTGACAGTCAGCCTCAAGCACACTTCCAAATGATCATCAGTCATGGTGGAATGGTACTTGGTCTTAATGATCTTTATGTGGGAAAATGGAAGGGTGGCTAACTCAAATAATTAAGTAGAGCTGAATAGTGCATTGAAGGAGGTAAGATTTTTTCTCATGTTTCAGTACTATCCCTCTGTAAGTAAGTTCCAGAACTGCTCATGTACTATGGCCTAAAGCTGAATGCCGGCTTGTAGTGTCCCAATTTCCCATTCTGTGTGAACGTGATACATTTTTATCTACTTACTTGGTCCAGCTCCCCCACTCACTTTAATACCCTTTCTTATGTTTAAGATAAAAAAAACTCAAGGATGAAAAATTGGTGATATCTTAGCTTGTCAGTTTGCTGCACTTAGTGCAACTGTTTGCAATTGCATTTGACACCTAAGATTATATCTGACTGTGCTCACTAACAATTAAGTGACGAGATTGATGATAAGCTTATAGCTATTTTTCTACTGCGATACTATCTCCACACAATACATTTGCATTATTAGTAGATTTTGATCAATTAAGCATCACTTGCATAGATGCTTAAGCTTTCAGATTTCAATGGGATGCTATTTTGTCATGTAATCAAAATCTGTCAAGTGTCCTTCCATTTTTAACAACATTATACATAGCTAAGTATATATAATTTAAATAACTAATACAATTAGATGAAAGTATTGTGCCACCACCTCCAAAGAACACAGAAGTCCAAAATATCCTTTCACCTTCTCCAAAATTATACTAGATTTGAAAGCAAACAGTGGAAAAGAGGAACAGATCAGATTAGAGCAGTATTGTACAAGTTGACACCAAGATTTTATTCTTGGTTTTGCTATTTGTATCTGGCTGATCTTGGGGAACATTGCTTATTTGTGTAAGCTCTCCCTTTCCTGATCTATGAAAAGGAAATGACAAATTGGCACTGTTAGATAAGCATTAGAATATTAATGTTGATGTTGTCTGCTCTGTAAATATTTACTCTTTGACAGCTCATATAGATAGGATAATTATGACGTGGAATTTATTCAGGGACAATGGACTCAGTTCTAAGTTATGGTTGTTAGGTGTTCCAAATAACCATGACTCCATACATAACAGACGGAAACACTGACTTGCCCTGTGCCACCCCCAATTTTGTCATGTTTCAGCTCATCGTTGAAGCCATTGTGTCAATTCATCTTATCAAGTATCTTTCAATTTTTTGTTATCTCTTGCTTCACTAACTATGTTGTTCTTTTTCAGAGACTGGTTTCTCCTTCTAACATGTCCACTGTACTTGAGGAGAAACTTTCCCATCCATGCTACCAAGGAGAATTATGGTTTTACTTCTTCAAAAACAGATTTATTTGTTCTATTGGAAGACACATTATTCTTGATCAGCACCATCATTCAAATGCATCCATTGTTCTTTGATCTATTCCTCATTTAATGACCAACATATGAGGTCATTGAAAATATCATGACTATGGGCAAATGCTCCATAGCCCTCAAAATAATAGTCTTGCATTTCAATATTTCAGAGGTCTTGAGCAACAGATTTTTCCCAGTACAACACAATTGTATCTGTTGATTGCTGCTTCCATGAACATTAATCAGGAATTCAACTAAGATGAAATCCTGACAAATGTAAACTTTGCTCTGTTTTTAAGAATGTACCTATTGGTCCAGTTGTGAAGATTTTAAGTTATATTAAGTTAATATCCATAGTGAAGGCTACAATTGTTGATTTTCATCAGTAAGTGTTTCAAGTCTTCTTCACTAAGCGAGCAAGATTGTGTCATTTACATATTTCAGGGTGTTAATAAACCTTCCTCCACCTGATACCACATTTCTCTATATATAATTCAATTTCTCTGAGTATTTGCTAAGCATAAAGATTGAATAAATATGAGAAGACTCATCCCTTCTACACACTTTTCCTGATTTTTAATGATAAAGTATTTCTTTATTTTAGTCTTGCAACTGCCTCTTAATTCATATATAGGTTCTGATGGACAACATTAAAGAGTCTAGGATTTCCATTCTTCTCAATGATATACATAATTTATTCATGGTCTTTTGAGTGTCAATGAAACACTAAATTAAAGAGTGAACATATTTCAAGTATTTTCTTCTTTCAGTTAAAATCTATCCAATATCAGCAATAACAACTCTGTTCCAGTCCTTTTCTGAATATGACCTAAATGTGTGGCACCTCCCTGTTAATGAACTGCTGTAACCGTTGTTGAATGTGATCTTTAGCAAAAATTTACTTGCCTATGAAACGAATGAAGCTGTCTTATATTATGTGAATTCTGTTCGGTCATCTTTCTTAGGATAGAGTGCAAATGTGCATCTCTTTCAATAATCTGGTCAATTTCCTGGCATTGATGAATAACTCATAGAGTCAACCACTTCATCATCTCCTTAAAACATTTCAGTTGACATTCCATCAATTCTTGGAGCTTTGTTTTTGGCTAGTGCCCTTAATGCAGCATGGAATTTTTCTTCCTATATTACCCTTAGTTCTTCATCATGTGCTCCTTCTTAAAATGATTGAATTTCAACATCCTTTTGATTTCGTGACTGTATATTCTTTCCATCTTATTTTACCATATTTTGCTTTGTTCAATATTTGCCTATAGAACTTTTCAATAGGGAAACTCAAGACCTGAATTTTTCTTGATGTATATCCTTTTATGACATGCTGAACATACATAGTTTTCTTTTTCATTTTCAAACTCTATTTTCACATTTTAATATAATTTTTTGTCTTCTACAATTGCCTTTTGAAATTTGTTGTCCACTTTTATTTAATCATTTTTAATTGTCTTAGCTACTCTATGGTTAAGAGTATCAGCATATTAATTTCTCTCCTCTATTTAAATAATCTTTTATTTCTTCATGTATGCTATTGATATCATTCCACAGATCATCAGATCGTCTGACATTAGAAGTCAATGAGTCAACTCTGGTCTTGGATGTTCTGAAAACTCAAGTTGTGTAAATTCAAAGTTGTATTTGAATCCCATGCATGTGTTATAATTTTCTTCAGTTTCACTTGAACTGTACATGAACAATTAATTTTGTGTTCTACAGTCATTTCCTGGCCTGATTTTATCTGCAACATTAAGTCAGATGTATGAACAGAACAAAGTGATATTACATGGTGTAAAGTCAGGAACTGTATGGATTAGGTTGTATTCTGTCATCATACTTATTCAATCTTTATCCTTGGAAAATCATCAAAAAAGATGGATTATATGAAAAAGAATATAGATTCAAGATTGGAGGAAAGCTTATTAACAACTTGCAATGTGCGTATGACATAACCTTGCTTGCTGAGAGTGAGAAAGAATTGAAATATCTGTTGATGAAAATCAAGAATTGTAACCTTCAGTCTGGAGTCTAATTCAAGGTAAAGAAGTTCAAAATCCTCAATAAGTAACATCATGATAAATGGAGGCAAAATGAAGTTTTCACAGATTTCATCTTGCTTGGATCCACAACTAAAACTCATGGAAGCAGCTGCCAAGAGAAAAAAACAGATGAGTTGCATTAGGTAAACCTCATACACAAGACCTTCTTAGAGTATTGAAAATAAAGGATGCTATTTTGAGGAATATGGTGTGTCTGACCAGAATAGTGATATTTCCCAATGTTTCACCTGTGTTTGAAAGTCAGACATTGAATATGGATGACTGAAGACAAATTGTAGCTCTGGCAAATAATTCTGAAAATACCAAGGACTGCTAAAAAGAAAAGAAAACATCTATCTTGGAAGAAGAACAGTCTGAGTGCTTCTTGGAGGCAAGGATGATAAGGCTTTGCCTTTCTGACTGGGACAGAGACATCATTCTTGGTAAAGTAGATGGCAGCAAATAATAGAAAATCCTCAAGGACTGGATTGACAGCATAGAGTGGTTGTAACAGTGGATGATGAGACAGCATCAATGTGAAGGTTGTGCAGCGTCAGCAGGCTTGTCTCTTGTTTTACATAGAGTTGCTGTTCATCAGCCCCGACGTGATGACTCCTAACAACACTTGAGTTTCTACCATTGCCTCCACCCACAGATGACTTAGATTCTATCTTTCCATATTTCCTCTGCAGAAGTCCATGAGGATAGTCACTGTCTGTGTTGTTTAAAAAGATATTTGCAATGGAGAACTAATAAGTCTGTCAAAATTCTATTATCAGATCTCTAGCTTTGTTTCTTGTCATAAAGATCATATTTTCCAGATGCTATTTCTTTTACCTTCTTTCCAAAATTTTCACTACAATATCTGATAATTATTTGGATTTTGATTACCTGATCAATTTCAAACTGGAAAAATTGGTAAAATTCCTTCATTTCTCCATCAGCAAACAGTGGTTTGTGCATAAATTTAATAATGGTTGTAATGACTAGATTTACTTGTAAGTAAATAGGTATTTTTTTGCCATCTAGCATGAGAGCAAAAAATCCACGTGGCTGAAGCACACCAGCCTGTGTGATCATGAATTGTCAATGGAAATAGGTATCAGAAATTCAAAAATAAGCAATGAAATTGACATGACCAAGTATAGACAAAGTGGAGATCTTAAACTCACCTTCATGATAAATGAACAGTTCTTCACATAAGGGCCACATGGATGGGATTATATAGAGTGCAATATAGTGCTGATGAAGTGCAAAACTATCCTCTAAATCTTTAATATGTCCTCCCCTTATGGTATTAGTTTTCCTACATTAATCTTATGAGACCTGTAAAATTAAGAATTTTTCATGCATGAAATACAAGATAGATAAACCCTTCAGAGATAGTAATGGGAGTAATGATTCCCTGAGGGTACTGGAAGAGTTGGGAGGGCAGGTAATTATATAAACCTACTCTCTGGAAACAAGTAGCAGAATTTTAGGTGAATAGATACATTGGATGATGGAAGTTACAGCAAAATAATAATACCAATAATATAATAAGAGTTTCTGAGGGTAGGGTACAGTAGGGGAAGGTTGAAGGGGAGTAGAGAGCAGAGTTTAAGAAAGGAAAGCTACTGAAAATGATGGTGGCAGCAATTGTACATTTATGCTTGCTCTAAATGAATTATAGATTGCTATCATATGTGTAAGAGCTCCCAATGAAATTATTATTAATAATAATAATTACAATTATTAGTATTTATTATTATAGGAAATCATTACCGCTCTCATTGTGAGGAATAAGTGAGATCCCACATATGCAGAAATTGGTCTATATTAGCCATTTCTCATCATCATCAAATCATTTCTATGGAGCCTCTGTGTCATAGCAATTAAGCCCTCAACTACTTATTAATAAGTTGGCAATTAGAACCCACCAACTACTTCTTAATGGAAAATAATGTGACAAACTAATTTCAAAATTAAAACAAACTTTTAAACAAAAGGAGAGAGTTCTTTGGTATCTGGAAGTGCTACTGGAAATAGTATGAAACATATTAAGTATTCAAAGTAGATATTCTTATTTTTTATGTATGTGTACTAGTCTTGATAGACTAGAGAAACAAAATTCATAGACACACACATTTTATGAGAGAGTTATATAAAGGGTAAGTGTACATTAAAAAAGGACCCCAACACAGTGCTCCCCATGCCCATAAATCCAGTATTAGTCCATATGTCCAACATCGATCTACAAAGTCCTCTGCAAACTAACAAAACACACACGATGATGCCAAATGCAGGAGGAAAGCCAGATCTGTAACCATGTAAGCATCTCAGCACTGGTAGGATTTTCCATGGGCTCCTCCAGCACCCAGGGCTACATCAGGATAGGTTCATGTGATTTCTCCTCAGGGATGTCTCACAGGAAGTGAGCGTTGTCAGCTCAGGCAGAGAACTAGCTTAGGCAGCTTTACACTGGTCCTACCATCAGAGGACATGAGAAAAGACAGGTGAAGCTCGCCAGGCCATTTATCTCTCAGCCCTTCAATTAATCCCACTTGTGTTCATTGGCCAGGTTGACACAATAAACCTTAACTATCCCAGTTTGAATTTTAAAATTAATCTGAAATACATTTACAACAATGGGAGCAATTATGCTACCAGTGATTTTTATGTTCAGAATTCCCGGTAGGTGTCAGTTCCAATCTTATCTGTTTTTCTTTTCCAGGAAGCACAAAATGATATATATCTCTATAAGTTTATCTCCATCACTCTGTCTCTGTTTATACCCACCCACCTTCTCTCTATGTATATATAGATAGATATACATATACATATATGTATACATATTAGGTGATTTAAGATTGAGATGTAGTAGATACTCATTACAATAACAAGTAACTATTTTAAAAAATCAATTAGGTCTTTGACCCAAGTGACCTGTTCCATATTTTACCAGTTATGACTAGGGAGTGCATTATTTTAGACATCACTGCCCTATGGTGGGAGTGGGAGGCCCAGCATTGCTCCTGGGGAACTACTGCTAGATTTGAACCTCCAAGGCTGCAGTCCTGCACTCAACCACTACGCCACTGGGGCTCAGTCCAGGAGTGCATTTTTAAGTAGATTTTTGTCCTATAAATACTTTTGCCAAACACTTTAAATTTACATAGAAGAACTTTATCTTTTCATTCAAAAATATCAATGTCCTTTATCATAGTTTTAATACAATATCTTCAGTGGAAATATGTTCTAATTACTTTTCAAAACATATATTATAACTAAATGTTTTCATGGAATATTCCATAAAATGCATTGCCTCATTAGATTTTATATTTTATAGTACTTTGCATCTAGTAAGAGCATGACAAACATTTTAATAATTAAAACTGAGTAAAGTCAATTTTATTTCCTTTGTGTTCCAGAGAAAACCCTCAAGTACAGAGTAATGAAGTAATTTCAGCCTCACAGCTCTATTGTGAAGCTCTATTGTGAGCTCTGTTGTCCACTTTAAAGCCACTGTCAACATAACACACTCACTAAAATTGAACATACAAGTATTTGCTTCATTCTTACAAAGAATGGGGTTGGGAATTCGCAAAAATAGTATTGTAAATCCTTCCCCTTATTAGCTCACCTTTGTTTTTCAGATAGGAATAGAATAGAAAACTGAAACCAATATTATTTATGTTCTATATTCTTTAGTTCATACCATGCAAATCAGTTAGGAAAGTTAAGAAATAAGAAGAGAACTAAATAAAGACAATTATTGACTTCCAAACCAAACTCACCATCATTGAATCAATGCTGACTCATAGCAACTTCTGTGTGTTCCCAAGACTCAGTTGTTTGCAGGAGTAGATAGTCCAGTATTTCTCCTGAATTATTGACTTAGGTTTGCACTGTAGAATTAAATGTACATAAGTTGTTAGATGTACCCTACGTTGTAATTTAATTGAAAAATGCATAACTACAGTTAAAAGTAAAGGAAAACATCAAATTTGAATATACGTGTTCTAAGTTTTACCTTTGCTTGGGATTGAGAAAACAATTAGAGGTTGGTTTTGGTGTCAATTTTGACTCAGAGCACCCCTTCCGGTCAGAGTGGAACTGTCCCTGTGACTTGGCAAGGCTGCTGATCTGCATCCCATTCGAAAGCTCCGTCCTTCTGTGTCAGAGCCACTCTGTAGAATCTCCTGCTGATTTACCAGGGCTCCGAGTGTTTGATAGAAGATGATAATCAAGTACAAACTTTTTATAAAAGTACTTTCTGGTTTTAAACCAGATAATTTAATTGTAGATAGCTATGATTCTTCTTAGGAGTGTGGTTCATAATTATTATAAATAATTATTATCAAAATTAGCAGCAGGATTTCTGAGATGATTTAACATTTTGTAAAAATAGTATATGTTATTTAAAGTATAAAAAACTTGAATCATATACGTTGCACATTACTGTACTCTCAGGAAAATATTGAAGGAACTGTGTTATTATAATTGTGATTGGGTATGCCCCAAAATATCACTTATCTAAATATGAATCACTTCTCTTGAAAATGCCCAGATAAAAGTTTGAGGTACTAGAAATACTGAATTCCTAGGGGTAAATGGTAATGCACAGGAAAATACAGTAAATTGACCATTCAATATTACATCCTCACTATTGTTTCTAATCATTCTCCTTTTCCTTCCAATCAAGATTTCATTTTCCTAGATGTAGCAACTGTGACCTTTCTGGCAAAGAACAGTGATACAACTTCCAGCACCATGGCAACATAAATACCACCATAGAACAGCAGAAGTTTCAGCAGAAGTTCCAAACTAAGAACAGAAACATAAAAGGACTTAATTACCCACTTCAGAAAATGTAAATCCTAAAAACCTTGTGCATAGCTCCAAAAATTTTTCAGCTATTGAAGTCCTAATGAATAGAAGCTGAATATATTTGAAGACAGTGGGAGGGAAGGGATCCCGCAGGTACAAAACACTTGACATGTGACTGAGGAAAAGCTGATATCTCCGAGTGGAGGTGGCCATGAAAATGTGAATGAGGCAAAGCCCACGCGAGGGGAATCTTCAGCTCTTCATATTCTGATGGGAACCACTCAAGGAAATGAAAAACAGTTACAAAAAGCTGCTAATAGTGAGAACTTGGAACTGGGCAAAAAGATAACATCATGATAAAATGGAGGAAAGCTTAAAGTTGCCAAAGATTTTGCTTTTCTTGGATACAAATTGAAGCTCATGAAAATAGCAGGCATTAGTTAAATCTGTTGTACAAAACCTGTAGGAAAATGAGGAGTTGTCAAAAAGGAAATTTTATGAATAAAGATCTGTATCTTGATCATTAGTGAGCTGAAATGACTCAGTGGTGATTTTGAATCAGGAAATTATAAGATTGACTATGCCAGGTATAACACAATCAACAGGAAAGTCATAACATTCCTTGCCATAGAGTACATTATCAAATCAATTATGAAGTTCAATGTTATCTGTGATAATATTTATCTGTCATCAAAGAAATCCAATCAACACAGCTATTATTCAAATTTTTACACTAATCACAAACCTAGTGATGAAAAAATTAAAGAATTATAATAAAGACTTCAGTTGGAAATAAATCAAGCATATAATCGAAACACATCAAAATAATGGATTATTAAAAAGCTAAACTTGGAAACATTTAGAAAAGAAAAGTTGCTGAAAATATGGACTTAGTGATAGAAACACTGAAGATTACGTGATGGAATTTCCCAAACCAGTGATTTATTCATAGAAAATACTCTTTCTTAATAATACAAAGGCAAGTGCACATGGACTTCTCCATATGGAATACAAAGAAATCACATTGACTATATCTGTGGAAAGAGATTATGGAGAATCTTAATATCTGCAACTAAAACCAGGCCATTGGCTGAGTGTAGAACAGACCATCATTTGCTTATATGTAAAGGGGAAGCTGAAGAAAACTAAACAAGTCCTCAAGAGCAAAACTATGACCTTGAGTATATCCCACTTGAATTTCAAGAACATCTCAAAGCAAATTTGATGAACTTAACACTAATAAGAAGTACTGATGAGCTGTAGAAGACATAAAAAACACTATTCATGAAGAAAGCAAGACATCATTAAAACGATAAGAAAGCTAAAACAAATCAAGGGGAATGTCAGAAAGGAGTCTGAAATTTGCTTTTAATTGCAGAATAGCTAAAACCAATAATGAAGTAAGAGAGATGATTAAAAACACTTAAGGGTAATACAAAATGAAAAAGTAAAACCAAGGGGGCTGAACATGTTAAGTATATCTTAAATTGAAGTAATTACAATTGAAGTTCAAATATTGAAAAATACTATGGGCAAAATATTGAATGGCACAGGTTTTATCAAAAGAAGCAAGAATAGACTGCCACTGTACCAAAGAGAACTAGTCAATGTCCCGCCATTTCAAGAATTAGCATATGAGCAATAACCAATGATTCTGAAAAAGAGAGCAAGCTGCAGTGAAGTCCTTAGCCAAAAACAAGGTTTCAGGTATCAGTGGAATAAAAATTCAAATTCTCCAGCAACCTTATGAAGCACTCACTTCACTATGCTGGGACATTTAGAAGATGGCTACTTGGCCAACTAACTGGAGGAGATCGATATTTGTACCGATTCCAATGAAAGGTGGTCCAAAAGATTACTCAAACTATAGTATATTACCACTGATACTATTTGCCAGCAAAATTTGGCTGAATATAGTGCACACCATTGCAGGAGTACATAGTGACCAGGTGTTTTGATGAAGAGAACTTGCAACGAAATATACCATTGCTGATGTCAGATTGAACTTGGCTGAAAGCAGAGGATGGGAGAAAAACGTTTCTGTTTTAATTGACTGTGTCAAAGCATTTGACTCTGGAGCATACTAAATTATTGATAATCTTGAGGAGAATAGGTAATTAGGAGAACTTCAATGTGTTCAAGCAGAACAAAAATCAAGAGGCAGTTTTATAAATGGAATAAGGGACTACTGCAAACTTTAAAACCAGAAAGTTATGTGAGTGTGTTGCATCCTCCTCAGTATACTTATTGAACCTGCATGCTAAGAAAATCAGCAGAGAAGCTAGCCGATATGAAGGGAAATGTGGCATCAGATTTGGAGAAGACTTAACAACCTGAGTTTTACAGATGGCACCACCTTGCTTCCTGAAAGCAAGGAGGAATCAAAGCTCTTGATAAAGATCAATAATTGCCACCATCAGTATGGATCACAACTCAATGTAAAGAAGACCAAATGGAGAAAAGTTTGAAGTTGTCAAGGATTTTTTCTTGCGTGGATCTACAATCAATGCTCATGGAAGCAGGAGTCAAGACATCAAAAGACACATCAAGTTAGATAAATCTGCTTCATAAGATATACTTTTAATGCATTTTAGGCTATTGAAAACCAAGGATATTCCTTTGAAGACTAAACTGCACCTAACCCAACCTAAAATATTTTCAATCACTTAATATACATGTGAAAGTTGGATGTTGAATAAATAGATCCAAATACAAATGCATGTATTTGAATTGTGGTCCTACTGAGAGAACTAGAATTACCATAGACTGTTAAAAGGACAAAAGACTATGTCTTGGAAATCATATTGCCAGGGTACTGTTAATAGGCAAGGACTGTGAGACGTTTTATATGCTTTGGACATGTTGTCAGGAGAGATCATTCCCCGTAGAAGAGCATCGTTTTTGGAAAAATAGAGGACCACCAAGGAGAGGAACATTTCCAAGGAGATGGGTTGACACCATGGCTACCCCATTTAACTCAAGGAAAGGAAAAGTGTAGGGATGATACAGGATGGGGCAGTGTTTCAGTCTGTTTGCATTAAGTGCCTGTGAGAACAAATTGGATAGTCCCTAACAATGAAACCAACAGACAATTGTAATCAGACATAGAATTAACTCATCTGCTTCAAAATCACTGAGGTCAAAACCTGCTATCATCAAGCTGAATCTGATTCCTAAGTAAGTTTCAAGGCTGCACAACTTTACAAGCTCAGATAACTTCACCCTCAAAGCAACTGGTGGATTTGAACAAGTCATTATGGATTTTGTGGCCCAAGTTAACCTGCTAGAATGGGGAGGGAGAAAAACATGAAAGCAAACCAATACTAGATACCGAAGCTCTGTCACAGGATAACAGATTGATGACAGACAAAATGTTTAATGCAACTGAAAGTAGTTTCATCTCATGCAATATAATATTTTCCCTGTACTTCAGAGTATTCTTATATAATAAACTGCATATTAAAATTTGAATAATGTGGTGGTCATGTATTCATGATGTCAATTTCATGATTGGGATGTAGGGGTGGAGTCCAGCTTGTTAATCTGAAGATAGCAAATGAGTAGCCGAAGAGGCCTCTGTGTGGGCATGGCTTTCGCCTGAGAATTCTGGGAAGTCTCATGGCATTTCCCAATTGGAGAAGAGAATCTTGATTCTAAGTCTCTGGGAATCAGTCTCCAAGATGATGAAATACTGCTAAGACAAGATGGCAGCATCTGAGGAACTGGAGAACCAGAGGAGGAACCACATGGCCTCACCCTGATGAAACCAGACCTCTGAAGCCAGAAAAGCCACAGAGACCCCTGCCAGTGCTGAGATATTTCTGTAACCAATGGATACTGCTGATAGGCCTTGTGTCCTAAAAACAAGGAGCCATGAGGGGCCCCCTGTCAGTGCCGGGACTCTGCACCCACTGGCCTGTGATTTTCTGGCTTAGAAGGAGACTTTATAGACTGGTATCGGACATATGGGCTAATATTGGACTTATGACGTTGAACTGGATTGGGTTGGGATGCTTTCTCATTGTTCCATTTCTCTTGAATATAAACTTGTCCCTTATATACATATGTGCATCTAAGAGTTTTTTTCTCTAGTTTACCCAGACTAACACACAAAATTTCTTATCCATCAAAAGGAAAGGCAAGTTTTCTTCTACTATGTAGCATGGCATTGATTTGATTATTTCATTGGGCTTTAAAATATCTATCTTTCCTAATGTTTTTATTTCTTCTGGGAAAATGAATAACTTATTAATTAAGAAACGTGATTCTTATTCAAACATTTGTCTTAATATCATCCAAAATAGCACAGATTTATATAATCCTCACTGTTAAAGGTCAATCTATTGTCAATCTAATGTCAAATCTGCTGACATTTATAATTAAGACTGGAAAAAATACCGAGATTAAATCAATCAGTAAATAAAAAGAGCTAAGTTGCAAAGAAAACAAAGCTATTGAGTGTTTTTAGGTAGGGAAATTGTATGATTAGATTTACACATATCCCTAAGACCATTGCAAAAAGCAAGAGGCACATGAATGTTGCATTAATTCAGAGAAGTAAATATCTATTGATCAGGAACTTAGAGAAGGAGTGGAATTTAAAGCACAGCATCTGATCAGGTTTATCTTCATGTTCAAAATACCACTCTTGTTTTTCCACACTTTAAAGAGGCCTTGCATCACAGATTTACACAATACAATGTGCTGTTTGATCTTGTTAGTGCTGGTAGGAATTGGAGCCTACTGAAAGGCACCCAACAACAACAAAGCATGGGCTAAACATACATCCAGACTTTTTGTCAATGAACCTGGGCACATTAAATTCCAATGTCAAATAATATGGCTACAATTCTTCATGTGATGTAACTCTGGCCTTTAAGTTCCTGTGACCCTGCCTCCATTTTGGAGAGTATTAGCTACTAAAGAACAGGATTCAGGTAGGATTAAGATCCCAAATAGAGAATGTGTATCAGGCCACACTCTTGTTCCCTTGATGGCATCTTTGAAGACTCCACCTTTGAATTGGAAACTAAAAAGGTAACACCCTGTGTTTCCTTTGGAAATCTAATGGTGCCGAGATACAATTTCACACATTCATCATCTGTAAATTTTACCTGTAAACTTTACCAGACTGTGTTTTGATAGGAGCTACAAGAACTTTGGTGGCTTTTTAAAATTTTGATTCTGAACCCACACCCTGCATTTGGCTTGCCTCTGCGTGACCCTAAGATTTTGGACTGTCCGCACCCACCACCACATGAGACATTTCCTGAGCAGTTTGTGAGTTTCTGTGAGATGTGGCAGCAAATTACACAAGAGATTTTGGGCAGAAATGTAGCAAATTCATAGTTTGGAGGAGTTAAAACTCCACCTACTTAAAGCTCATCTATAATTAGTACTTCCACAATAAATTATTATCACAGTTCCACAGTCAGTTCTGACTGAATGAATGAATGAAAGAGGTAAGAAAGAGTACAGAATAAGCTGAGAAAGACATTCAAATACATGCTGTGAGAAAGTGCTGGATTTAATGAAGTTAGAGGTCAACTGATGTTGGAGAACCAATCATGGCACCATGTTTGAAGTACTATACTGCTAAGGAAAAGGTCAGAAGTTTGAACACATTTGGGAATCCACCACAGTAGACAGATGGAGCACTCTGCTTCCATAAAGACTGAGAGTCTCAGCAACACATAGATGATATAGAGAATCATATGACTGAGATTTGACTCACCAGAAGTAGGCTCTATTTAATACATTTGGGTTAGTATATGTGTATCTATGAGTAAAAATATAAGTTATACATTATTTAAAGATATATGTGTGTATACATCTACCTCTATAGCATATATTTATATGTATATCCTCATGGCTTACACATTGAGCTGATAACCACAAGATAAACAGTTCCTGCATCCCGGTTATTGGGAAGAAGAAAGCTGTTTTTTTCTACTCCCATAAAGATTTAATGTCTCAGAAAACCACAGGGGAACTTCGACTCTATATGAGAGGGTTACTGAGTCATCACCAAATTGATAGCAGTTGACATCACCAAACACACAGTTTATGAATATATATGTATATATATATATTTCTCTCTCTCTCTCTCTCTCTCTCTCTCTCTCTCTCTCCCTCTCTCTCTGAGGAGTCCATAGCAAGAAAAAGTCTAGATTTATTGGTTATATACCCAGCTGTTAAAGTTTAAGCAATAAAACATAAGATGGTTGTGTTAGTCCAGGTAGACTAGAGGAACAAATCTCATAGACACGCATATTGATATAAGGAAAGGGTTTATATACAAAAGGAATGGGACATGGAGAAAGCATCCCAGCCCAGTCCAGCTCAAAGTCACAAGTCTGATATTAACCCATATGCCCAAAACCAGTCAATAAAGTCTTCTTCCGACACATGAAGTCACAGGTCAGTGGGTGGAGAATCCCGGTGCTGGCAGGGCACCTCACCTCCAGGGCTAAGAGCCCATCAACAGCAGAAGAAACGCATCGCTGGCAG